>JAAGNO010014569.1:30423-40676 GCA_033439905.1 Ceryle rudis | reverse complement strand
ATTTATATATAAAAGCTCTATCTCTACAGATCTTTTCAATGTACTTCCAAAAGACTAGACAATTATTTTTATATAACTAACTCTACTGTTATTTTTATAATGGGTATTTACGGGTTTAAGGAAAATTAATTTCTAGTTCAGGGAGTAAAATCTGTTTAGTTGGATCAGAAGGTGACCACTTCAATGTAACTTGGTTTTTGTTAGTTAGTAGCAGTCATTGTCAAGTATCATTCTAGTTGTCTGAAATTTGTGAAAGGTGGAAAATCCAAAAAAAATGTACTTTTTTTTTTTTTTTTTTTTTTTTTTTTTTTTTTTTCCCCGAAGTAGATGCAGGTTCTTGTACCTGAAACTGGATAATATCACTTTGTATGCATTTGTTTTGTGTATCATTTTCAGGAGGGCTGCTGAAATAAGATTTTAATTTTTCTCCAATGAAAAATAGTTAATGATGTTCACCTACAGGAAATAATTGAGGATTATGCAAGTATATTTAGGAGTGTTGGACTTGTATGTTGAACAAGGAACAGTGGGGAAATATGACCTCTTTTAAGTGGTACTTTCAGGATACACTTAATCTCATCTTAAGGAAGACTTTAAAGTCTGCTTACAATAACCAACTCAGAAGGGACATCCACTTTATAGAAAACTAAAAGTAGGTGAAATTGAATCCAACTCAGTGAATGCGATTCAGATTCCATGATGTATGTGCTATGAGATGCTGCCTCAATTACAAAAGAACTTGAAACTCCAATGAGTTCTTTGCCATATCTGCCAGCCTCTACAGGTTACACCCTAAGAGAGTCTTTGGCTATCTGAAAGGGCAGTAAATGCCTGTTTTCAGGAAACTGAATATTGCTTTTTGTTTTCTCCAAATTCCTGTTTACAACTTAATTCTAAAGCATTATCTGTGACTACAAATAACCTTAAATTTCTGGGCTGATAAGTCCAATATAAAAACGAAGCAAACAACACCTCATTAAAACCAGCACACCATAACTAACCCACTGGCTCAGACTTGTCACTAAGGCTTTACTAGTGGAAGCTGTGAATCTTCAAAGACTAGAAAAAGATAAATGAACATTTTTGAACATAAAATGGTCATATTCAGTACCTGCACTAAATTTAAGCTACTTCTTGCTACACAAAAGTATGAAGGTAACAAAGTCTTGTTTTCTGAGGTCAGTGTAATTTCTGAATGATGACAGTTAGGTGAGCAGCTGTTGCACAAGACTTGAGTACTCAAAAAGCTGATGGTTTTGGTCTTAAACACTAGCCAAAACTCACGGTAAAATTGTTTCAGTAATGAGGCTTTGATCATTTCTGTTTCTAAACTGAAAACTAATAGTATAACCTCAAACAATCTGTTGCTTTGTTCACATAAAAATGATTTCAAGTTTTTCCATATTTTAAAAAAGTGCTTCAATGCAGCAAAACTCATACTACTATAAAGGTCTAAAAGGAAAAAATGAAGGTTAATTGCAGTGCTCTTTGATATAGAATAAAAGTATTAGTGGTCTAGCTGTGTTTTGACACCACCAAAATGTTAAATGTAATTGTCTCTGACCTTTCTGTTTGATAAATTTTAATAACATTTAAATTCTATTATGTGATACTAAAGGCAAATTTATTATTTTTATCTGTCAACTGTGCTTGAGAAATATTTCTTTTTCTTTTTTTTTTTTTTTTTAAACTACTACTTCTGGTGAACAAATACATCTCTTCAGAATAAACATGAAATTAAGAGAATTTACATAACAGTTTAAAGATTTTTCCCTCTTAGCTTACAGTCACAGAATCATAGACTGATTTGAGTTGGAAGGGACCTTAAAGATCATCCATCTCTAGCCCCTCTGGCCATGTTCCTTCCACTAGACCAGGTTGCTCAAAGCTTCATCCAACCTGACCGTGAGGGGTCATCCACATCTTCTCTGGGCAGTTTGTTCCAGTGCCTTACCACTCTCATAGTGAAGAACTTCTCCCTTACATCTAATCTAAACCTACGGTCTTCAATTTAAAGCCATTATCCTGTATCCTATCACTAAAGGTCCCTGTAAAAAGTCTCTCTCCAGCTTCTCTTAGGCTCCCTTTAGGTACTGGAAGGATGCTATAACGTGTCCCTAAAACCTTCTCTTCAAGTCTGTACAAACCACCTATTAGATAAACTGTATTACTTAAAGTTGTATACTGTAAATATCACAACTTCACATAATCAGAAAGAAGCAAAATTCCCTGCCTCCAGAAAGAAAACCCATTTTGTTATTGTACTTTAAGCCACCTTTAGGAGAAGGCAAATTATGTCTACATTCTGCTACACTGTTTGGTTTCCCTAAGATATTCATCTGCAAAAAAAGTGAAAATTAGCACTGGATGCTTTATCACCAAAAAAGGCCCTCTAGTTCTTATATGTGAAGAAACAGTGAATAAGAAAACTGTACCCACTATTTACATGTCTTGAATGTTTTTGCAGAACTCTATTTTATTTCAAGCTGTCTCTTTTCCACGTTGAATTATCCTTTCTCTTTCACTCTTTATGTAAAATTCATTATAAACTTTTTTGCCTTTTTCTTGATCTCTTCCAAATGTCTTATATCATTTTTGAAATGATATAATTTGATCTGAACTTTGAATGTGGTTCAAGGTTCAGATACATGTGTGTGAAGTACTCAAAGTCCCCTTTTATTCAATGGAAGTCAGCAGACGAAATGAGCAAGCTGCATTAATAAGCTTTGAAAGGACTGATAAAATTGGAGATCACTTTGTGTTTCACAGCCATCTGTGTGGGTAAAACATGAGACTTGGGAAGGACTTATTCCTTTCCTGTACCAGAGGCCAGGAGTGGTAGCTTCAGCATTGTTAGATAGCCCATATGTGTACACATGCATTGAGTCCTAGATGACTGTGAACTGTTTTCCAAGATAAGTTGAATACAATAGGAACTTGCACTCCTGACATGCCTAAGGACTTTTAAACACAGGTGTCTTCACCTTCAGTGGTTCTGTCCCTAAGCCCCCTCCCACCCAGAGGGTATTAAAACTATGTGCAATGTGCAAGATACTGACATGAAAGTAGAGTTTTCACATTATATACTATTACATAATTTATTTTCCAGATTTCTGTTTTTAAACCTTTCCCCTCCCTGTTTTGTTGCTGGTATTTAGACTGTTTTTCTAATGGAAATAGTTGGAATGATTCTGTCAATCTTTGCAAAGTATTCTTCCTTGCTTGAATACCTGAGAACAGAGGTTGCAGAGGTAAGTTTTGGGAAAAAAGTGGCTAGATAGTCTGTTCATATGTCTAATCCAGAATGGCCCTCAGTGAAGATACTGTTTTTGTTAGATGCTGATAAATCCAGTTGTAAGATATAGTTTCCTTGAGAAAAAAAAATTTATATGATAATATAAAACTTATAGAACATTTTCTTACTCTGAAAAAATTGTCTCCTCCATGAAGGTGTTAAAAAAAAAAAAAAAAAGCCTCAACATGGGGAAAAATTGATAATACTGGATGAAAAAATACTTTCATATTAAATCACGTAAATTAGAAGAAAAACATGAGCTGTTTTTACTGTCCAGTCTTCTGTTGTTACAAATACAAGTCTTCATTATGGACAATGTAGTTTAAAACATTTTAGGCTTTAAAAAAAAAATTGTAAATTAAGAAGTAAAGCTAATACTGTGGTCATACCAGATAAGACAATATTCTGGTTAAATATGTATCTATCTGGAAGAATTTAGCCATGTACTATAAAAGTATATATAAAAAAAAATAAAAAGCAAAAGTTGTTTTATACACTGTAACAGTTAAGATTTAATCCATATATAGGGTTCAGATAAGGTAGGATGCATAACTCCTGCTTTCCTGCCAAAACAACTGTTCAGTTTTTCTCAAGAGACTTCTAATTCAGTAATTAAAACTTAATTATCAAATTAGTGAAGAACTTTTTAGAGCAGAATTATCATATTAGCTAATAACTTCTTATCATTTAGAATTTTAATGAAACAAAGTATCTCCATATAATTGATTAATCTAAACCCAAACACTGGATACAGCTAATACTGGATTCTGGGATATAGATGGAAACAGAATGAAAGGATATACCATGGAAATATCATTTGCACATCTAGATCACATTTCAAGTCATTAGGGATATGAACACCCTCCCTGTCATGGGAAAGATAATTGGGTTGTTATTAAGTAAGAGAAATGACAGTCAAATGTACTGCAAATAAGAGTATAAAGTATTCAGTATCTCTGTGCTTCAGATCAGATGTTTTTACCTTCTGCTTCCATAGGACACTCCTCCCAGCCCCCTCCCCTTCCCCTTTCCCTCATCCAGATTTCTTCAGGCTGTAAATTAAACACCACTGGTTTATCACTGGAGAAGTAAAAGAGTTCACCAATACATATCATACTGAAACAGACCCTCTTATGCCTCATTAAACATGTTTGTTTGTGTGTTTCAAGATCCTGCTAGAACCTCTTCTCCACGTGAATCTGCCATATATCACCTTTCATATGAACTACTGTGCTTCTTACCCGTATTAATTGAATGGCTTTAGAAATAGGAATCTATGGCAAAATTTGTACATATTTTGTGTGAAGAGAAATAGCATGCAAAATCTTTCGTTCAGGTTTAAATCATACAATTATTGTTATTTATGGATATGATCTAGTATAATTCATTAATTTCTTTGGAGAGCATTGTCTTAATTTCTTCTCCTAATGTCATGTTTGTATAAGCCATACTGCAATATATAGTTTATCTTTCATCACATTGCTAAGTGTAGTATGTTTCACTATTGGTGTAGCTTTTTAAATAGATGAGCTCAAATAACATAAATCAATGTATCTTTAAAACTTTTAAAATATATTTGGACAGTGTTGCAGCAAATACACCTGCAACAATATCTCTTCTTTTGAAAATGAAGCTTTTTTTTTGGTTTCTTTAACTTCCTCTTTTCTCCATGGTAGCACTTGACCATCTTACTACAGATCCATCTCTTTCTTGCTGCTTGGAGTTTTTATTAACAGCATCTGACACTTACTTGTTTTATCATGGTATTTGTTTCTGTACTTGTGTACATCACATTCTTCTTTTTTTCACCCGTGGCTGAAGACTCAAAAAGAGAATCACTGAGAGAGTACAGAAATACCATTTCTATGCAACCCAAGCAGCTGATACATTAAGGACAGGAGTAGTGAAGATTTTCCAAGTAATATTCAATATCCCACCATAGTCTTTTGAAAATTGCTTCTAAGTATTTAAATCATAATCCTGTAGCAGGACATACCACGTTGCTACAAGTGTAGCAATACTTTCATCAAAACTAATGTTGGTAACATTGTTACTAAGATGAAAACTTAGTTACTTAATTTCTAAGCAACTCTCTAATTCAGACATTTTTGGAAATGGAAGATTTGAGTAGTGAAGTGAAACATGATTTAATGTAACAGCAAAAAGTGTTTATTTGTCACATTTAAAACTTTTCCATCCCCTCTGACTTTGAAATTTTTATTATTATTATTTTTTTTAGGACCATTTTATCTTTTTCTTCTATTTCACAGTATTTCTCTAGCAGTGATTTTAAATTGTTTAATTGTAATACAGTCAGGAAATGCTTCCAAAAAATGATTAAATGTTCCAATCAGTAGGGAAGAAAAGCTATATTTTAATATCTTTAAAGAGAAAACAGAAACAAACTGTTCTGGTTACCGCACTGTAACATGGCAGTGTTAAGAGGTAGTAAGTAATACATTGCTATGCAATAAGGTAAAACACAATGTAGCAAACTAAAATCTGAAAATATTTTCCTGAAATATAAAAATGACCCATTTCCCCCACTTTACAGTGCCATATCCAGGACAAGAAACCTTTAATTTGTATCTCATATGTACAGTCCATAGATAATAAACCCACATGTCTTCCTGTCCCTGCTGAACAAATGGATTTAGGAGTTTTTGCCTATGCTTTTTCAAGGATCCTGGAGGAGCACTTGAAGAATTCCGCTTTATTTCCATCAAAACCCCACAAATTTTTGTTGATTCTTTGGAGGTTACATCATCTATGCACAGCAAAAATACCACAATTCTTCATTTGTCTGAAATGTCTGCAGAAAAAAACCCCACATTTCACTAAATGCTAGCAATATGGTCCTTTAAATAAACAGTTGTAGCACCTTTCCTTGTGATAGAAATCTAAACATTATTTTGTTAGCCCAAAGAGTGACTATTAAGAAATATTAACAAAAATAATTCCATTTATGAGAAAGATTATTCTGCAGACATTGAAAAGTGCATACAGTTCATACTACCCAGAGAGTATTTGGTGGTTCTGCTAAATATGTGTATATGTATATATATGTATTTTAAACCTAGTTATGTATTTTTTTCTTTTCCTCTTTTTTACATCAGTGCTTCCTTAATTATGTGCTTTTGTGATGGAAAATAAATTTTATTTTATTAACTTTTGTTGATTTTTAATGTCCAAACCCACAAGAATGAGTGATTTTCCTGTTTATTTTGAGAGAAATTGATCTTTTATGACCTGTTGTTGTAAATTTAAGCTTTTATGACTAATTGCAATGAAGTTTTTGTTTCTTGGTATTTTTGGAAAGAGGAAATGGAAATTATTTGGAAGATTTATATAGGTGTTAAGAGTGAGAATCTCTTGTTTGTTTCTTTTTTTTTTTTTTCCTTTGAAAAAAAAATTATCAAGCATATTCAGTGATTCTCATTTGCTAGATCCTGAAGGTTTTTCTTTATTGCTTTTAAATCAGCTGGTGTATCTTATCAGGGTAACATTCCTTCATTGCCTGTGCACACTTAGGCTTCTCAAATGTGGTTCCAGACACAAACTGATGTTTGGGAAGTTGTATGAATAACATTGTGTGATGGAAAGAAAAACTCCTGGCCTAATACAATATTGTTAGCACTTATCTATGGTTTGTATGAGGAGGTTAGGGAACCATTTGGCAGTGTGCTAATATATTTCATGACTGTTTCTAGAATATAATAAAATGGTCTATGATTTGCATATCTTTAAACTTATAAGCAGGAAAGTTTGACAATTGTACCTGCCCAGTAAGTAGCCTGACAGGTGCAGACTTCTACATTAGTCCCTGTGAAAGTATGCATGTAAAACTTAAGCATTTAAGTTTGCATATTACCTTCTTTAACAAAGTTTTGGAGAAAAAAGTTTTCTTCATGAACACTGAAAAGCTTTTCCTTTGGGTGTTAGTTGAAAAAAGAGAAGGAAAAAAAAATGTATATTTTTTTAAAGACAGTTTAAAACATTTTGTAAGCCAAAGTAATGAAAAGCATATTTTAACAAAAATCTCCTGAAGCTATTTCATTTGTTTTGTTCCCTTTTGTTACTGCTAGTCATGAGGGACTAAATATTATGTGAATTTGATAACTGCATTGAAACTATCAAGTGTATTCTGTAATAAATTGCGTAGCATGTCAGAGGAAGCTAATGTATGTCCTTAAAGTGGGAGGAAATCATAGAATCATAGAACGGCTTTAGTTGGAAGGGACATTAATGATCATCTAGTTCTAATCCCCCTGCCATGGGTAGGGACACCTCCCACTAGACCAGGTTTCTCAGAGCCTCATCCAGCCTGATCTTAAACACTTCCAGGGCTAAGGCATTCACAGCTTCTCTGGAAAACCCATTCCAGTGTCTCACCAGCCTCACAGTAAAGAACTTCTTCATAATGTCTAATCTAAATCTATCCTGCTCTAGTTTAAAACCATTGCCCCTTGTCCTGTCACCACATACCCTTATAAAAAGTCTCTCCTCAGCTTTTCTGCAGGCCCCCTTCAGGTACTGGGAGGCCGCTATAAGGGTCTCCCTGGACCCTTCTCATCTCCAGGCTGAACAACCTCGACTCTCAGCCTGCTCTCATAAGAGAGGTGCTCCAGCCCTCTTGATCATCTTTTTTGTCCTCCCCAAGAGATCCATGTTCTTCTTGTGTTGGGAGCTCCAGAGCTGCATGCAGTGCTCCAGAGCAGAGCAGAGGGGCAGAATCACCTCCCTGGACATGCTGACCACACATCTTTTGATACAGCTTAGGATATATTTGGCTTTTTGGGCTACCAGTACAAACTTATAGATAGTACATTCTAACACTGTAGATGAATGTGTTTAGGTGTTCTTATTTTGCCTGTCATCTTTAGTCATGCTCCACTGATATTTTGACTGAAAGGAGCAATATCCATAAACAGAGATGCTATCAGAAGCAGTGTTTTATAAATATGCCACATATTTCAGTCTCGTAACATTTTTAGTAGTATTTATTTGTGGCTTTTCAAAGCATATTTGGAATTACTCTGATTAAAAAGTAAGATTTTGACTTGTGCCATTTGTTACGTCTGACTTAAAGAAGATGTTAGAATGCATCAAAATATATTTAAACCAAAATTGTAAAGATACTTATCAGTTGTGTGCATTCACCTTTAAAAATCTTTTTCACCAGTTACATAAGATAGCTTTTGTTCAAATGAGATGCACACTTATTATTTCCTCGTGTTATCCCGTATTATTTCCTAACATTTAAGAAAGCCAAACCAAACTCTTTATGTTTTGATGTATTATTTAACATTAAATTAACAGGTAAACTTAACATTGGCTGGATATTTACCCTCTTATGTATTATACAATCAGAAAACAGTTTTATCTGAAGTCTGTGGATAATTTATATCCTTTTATGAGAAACATATCTTAAAGTTGACAGTTTCATGCAGCTACACTAAAATGTGGATCAAAATATAACTTAGATGTTGAAGGTAATATTTCTATGCATTTTATAGTGCAAGATTTGCAGGATTCTGTGATCTTGCTTTCATGCACTAATTCCATGAATGCCTCACTTCAAAATGTTACAGATTTTCCAATAATTGCGCCTCTGTTGCATCCTTGAGATGTTTGTACACCTGATTTGGGATGAGATATTTATTTTTCAAAAAAAGCTTCTTGTCCAAGGTCACACAGGAAAACATTTGCAATGAACATAAACCCCAGGAATTATAAGTTCTTCTTCCCTCCTCCAAAACCCTAGGTACACTGACTGTGGATACTGATGAAATGTACGGTATTTTCCTATAGAGGCTTGTCCACATAAAAAGAACTTCAAAGTCAAAGAAGCAGAATTTTCTGTCAGGTCATCCTTTTAAACTTTTTCCTGTTGTGAGATTCAGAAAATTTTCAATTTTGTTTTGAAAAGGAATAATAAAACTACACTATAGTTCAGATTCACACTACTGTACTCTAAATCAATGTAAAAAAACCCCAAAACCCACAAACCTGCATTGTTTTATGGAAAAGGTTGTAAAGAAGAAAAAATTTCACTTCCTTTTAAAGTCTTGCATGAAAGTGATTCATTTTCTTAAATCCTGTTCCAGACAGAAATGAGTGGCTAAGATGTAATGTTGTTCTGTATTTATAGCAGGCACACATCTAAGCTGGCAACCTTTATGGAGGTCTTTGAACCACCTCTATAGCTTTCCAATCCATAACAGGATTATCAGTACAGCACATAACATGCTTGATTAGGGCTAAAATGCTTTCAGCCGGCAACCCTGATCAGTCACTGTAGCACAGCACCTACACTGCCTCCCGTTCCCAATATCATCCATGACACGTTAGTGATACTGGGCTCTTCGGATGAGTCTCTTCCCTGCCTTCTGCCTATGCCTGTTTTGCAAGAACCGTAGCCATCACTTCCATCTCTGGAAATGTTGACAGTATACTAGCTTCCACTGAACTGTCAATAATATACTTTTGACTTTTTATTCCTCTGCATGTAGTACCACCTTACGTAATCATTGATTCTGATTACCAAATGGCCAATTCCAAAACTGGAACACAGCAGACACAAGCATATATTTTGGTAGTATAATACGTGATAGACTTGCCTGATTCTCTCTTGAAATACTTTTTATAAAAAGTTGTTTATCACAGACACCTTGTTCACAGATACCAGTTACTCCTTTCTCCCATTTTTCCAGGTTAATTAAACAAATGCTGTCTGAGAGTTCATGTTTTCTGAATGGGAAATAATCAGTCAGAATAAAAAATTTCTATTTGTCCTATGAGGGTTAGATATGGACATTATAGTTACATTATATTCAAAGTATTGATCTGTGGTGAGGAAGAAGAAATAATTTAATTCCTATATAACTTCATATAAATGTATGAGTATAATTGAAATGTATTTGTATACTTTTATAGAGTAAAATTAGGTGAAGAAATG
>JAAGNO010014569.1:19997-30323 GCA_033439905.1 Ceryle rudis | reverse complement strand
ATTTCCCAGGGTGTCCTGTTAATTAAGTCCTTGAAGAACTGGATGGAAATTTGCCTCTCTGAAATTCAGGGTCCTGATTATGCTCCTTGACTGATTTGTGACCCTTAGTAATGCAAATTCCAGCAGTGCATGGTCACTGCTGCCCAGGCTGCCTCCAGTCTTGGGGTCCTTGACAAGCTCACCTGCACTGGTGCACTGGTGACCAGTAGATGCAGTATTGCATTCCTTCATACCATTGCAAATGATATGACTCATACCATTGTAAATGGTACCATTGTAAATGGTATGAGTCATGTATGAGACTGTTAAAGCAACCTAAGCATTAAGAACACATTTTACTACCCCCTTTAAGTTTTCTGTCTCTATTTCAAGCTAGTTGCAAAAACTCATCCATTTCTTCTAGGATATATTGCTGGTTGTATTTGAAAACTGATGTTTCTTCCTATTATGGGCATTTAAACTTTGTTAAAAATAAGAGAAACCTCAATACCTGTATTTTTCAAGCTGTTAGACAGAGATAGGCATTGGTTTGGCTGCTTGTCCACATATCAATGGCAAGATTTATGACTCTTCTTTCTGCTTATCTGAGAGCATGCAGCGCATTCCTCAATTTGGTTTATTAATAAGCTATCCTGAATACAAGAGCAGTAAAGAACAGACTACTTGGGAGAGAATAACATGACTCAGAATGCTGTAACAGCTTCTGGATAACACTGTCCTTTTATAATTGAGTATATCTGAAGTGAAAAGCCAATCCTTTTTATTAATTTCTTTTCAATGTTATTAAAAATTATAGTGTAATTTCTGGCTTGTTTCCTATATTAAGCCAGTGGATTTACCCAACAATTTCTTTAAAAATATGCATTTTTTGGCTATTGTGTACATACTGAGTAACAATTATAGGAACATGATGGTAAGGCCAAGACAGTTTGAAGTTACAAAATAAGTTTCTACTTGCATCTTATGCAGCAAAAAGACTTCACAGTCAGGTCAGCGCCTGAACTCATATGCCTTTGTTGAGCATCCTTAAAATATCCGAAGCACAGACTTCCATGCACATCTAAAAGGGCTCCCATATGGAGAATGAGGAGCTGGTTTGTGACTATATTCTGATATTCAGATTGCAGATGTGCCTGGCTACACTCCTGCTCTGTTTAGTGTGTAGTTCAATTTAAACTGCTTAGAGGTTCAATTACAAGAAGAATGATGGTGCCCTGTGTGCAGTATTAGGTTGGCCAAAGCTACCAGCTGTTATTCACTGTGGAGGTGCCTGGCATTTTCAGCTATTTTGCATACTAGCAGGACATGGTGCACTTTGAGAACCTGTTGATTTGAGTCTCTTAGTGTGAAGTTTAAGATGAACCCATACCTGCCAGGATCCAATATATTTAATTATGAGATGTTCAAGTTGATGTTGATCTGCTCTTGAGCAGACAGTACAGAAGAAGCATAAAACTGAAAGGAAAGGAGCTTAGTTGAAGTTTTACGTCCTACAGGTTAGAAAATAGCTAGGGAACTGTGAATATATGGTTTAATCTATATTCCTTTAGTGTTCTTATTTTTAATTCAGTGTCTGTGTATTGTAAAATGTGAAAATATTCAGAAGCGGGAATCAGAAGATATTTTCCTTCATCCTGGCAAAATATACTAATCATGGGAAAACAGGAACAGGTTATTCTACCTCTGAACGGAAATTTACCCTGAGGCAGACAGACCATATGCTGCTAGCTTTGCTGGGGATATGTTTGTTACAGGTACAGAGAATGTGTGAGGGAAGAAACCACTGAACGGTGCATGTGGCAAATTACAGATTGTGTTATGGTAGAGGCCCAGCCAGCGACTAAACACCATGTGGCCACTTGCTCATGCCTCCCCTCTACCGGTGGGATGGGAGAAGAATCAAGAAAAAGGTAAAAACTCGCGGGTTGAGACAAGTACAGTTTAACATGTCAATACAAGGAGAATAGCAATAACACTAATAAAAGAATATGGAAAGCAGATGATGCACTGTAATTGCTCACCATCCGGAACTCAATGCTCAGAACTTTTGGAGCCATGATCCCTGGCCAGCTCCCCCAGTTTATATACTGTATCCATGGCTAGTACAGGTCAGTTATGCCAGCTGTATCCCTTGTGTGAAAATTAACTATCCTAGCTGAACCCAGGCCATGTTGTCACTCACAGGGGGTAGAGATTTTGTCATCGTCATAACATTCTTACTGTGTGATCAAGTGTCAGTACCATCAGGAATTACTCAGGTATGAGACATCAAAATCCATTTATCTTTATTTTATCATATGCTGAGGGTACTGGCTGAATTTTTTACAAGGGATTACCTATCTCAAGACTTTAGAAATGACCATAATAAGAAATACAGGAATAAAGAATCAAGATTGTATTGAGGTTCAGACACATTGAAATGAAAGAAGAATTCTTCCAATGTAAACAGTTCCAAGAGAAGAAAGAGATATTGTAACAATTATTTCTCTTTATGAATCCATTGTAACGTGTAATAATATTGGTTTTTTTTTTTTTTTTTTTTTTTTTTTTTTTTTTTAAGAACTGTTTGTGCCATACTGGTTTATTCAAATATGTTTGAATAACTATTTTCCAGATGCCTTAGAAAAGCCTGTAAAATCTGTCTTAATTTTCAATCTGTTAATTCCCTCTTAATGTCTATATTTGTAATGTATTCACTAAATTTTAGGTTTCTGCAGCAATTTTAAAATATTTTTCCCCAAATCAAAATAGTTACAGTTTGATTTATAATATTCAGATGCTACAAGTCTTAAGCAGCATAACATCTTGTCTATCAGACTATGTTTTCCTTAATAGAGCTCTTCATTAATTTCAAAAGCTGTAGGTTTACTTTCATGTAAATATCGCATTAATGTGTGAATAAACATGGTAATTTTTTTCAGTATTAAAGTCTACTAGATTTATATTTACCTGAATGTTATCCGAGTTTTTTTTGGTTTAGCTTCTGAAGTATTGCTAATATATATAATAATAATATACTGTTTATATATCCCTTCTATGCTCAATCAGTTTGGATTATTTCCTTAGGTATCTGAATTTTTCTTAAGCATCTGCCTTTCTCATCAGAGCCTCATTATCAGCTTTAAATGACTAATGTTTAAAAATTACTAGCCACATCTCATCTCAGTGGTTAGTGCTTGTGCTTTTAAATTGTATTATTTAAGCATTTGCCCTTAGGGCTCCCATCAAGAATTTAAGGGCTCATCTGCAGGAAAGGAATTAACACCTCCATTGTATAGTGAGAAACAGGTTGGAAGAGGCAGGAGGTTTGAAAACTGAAAAGCCTTTCATGTTTAATATTATCAGAAAGGGAGAGATGATAACTAAATACACATTTTTTTTTTTTTTGTTTTAGAAACTGTTTAGCTACTTGGCTGCTCAACAAGGCTGTTTACAAACCAACTGTAATTTGCAAAGTTCAGTCTGACTCAGTTCCTGCACATTCAGATTCTGAGAGCTTCTTCCTGAGAAAGCAGTGGAGTGTTGAATAAATTTTTTTAGACAATAGAAAGCCAGGTAACAACATTACTTTGGAAATAAAGCACAAGAAGGAAAAGGCTACTAAAAACATTTCTTGCACAAATACAGTGCCTAGTTTGAAACTAGTGATCCTCACATAATGGTCCTTGACCATCCTTTGATATTGACAGATACTGTTAGCATGAGGACCAAAAGGATCATATGAATGCTGATTGTTTTTCTGAGACATTCCATGTCACCATAGTAAGGACATATCTTCAAATTACTTGTGTTGTCACTGTATCCTTGTCTTTTCCAGATCCAAGAAAAATTATGTTACCACAAAGTACATAAAAATTTACATTTCATGGGCAATGACATCTCATTAATGAAAAAGAACATCCAAAGCACAGCAGACTTTAAGATTGAGGTTGGCTCAGAAGCATTCTGGAAATTGACTGTCATTTGAGGCATGTCCTGCTCTGGCAGTATACTTTGTTTAGGGATGCTTTCATTGCATGATAGAGCTTATTCAGGGTACAGTAGCTTAGAATCCTGTATTTGCTGAGAATGAGGTGTAGTGTGTACATGTGTCTCAGTGCAAAAGAGCAAAATCTGAACCCTTTGCTCAATGTATTTTTCACTTCAGGTACACAGTTATGCTAAAATGTCTATACATCTTCATTTCTGGAGATAATTTGGGGCATCCCATTTCCATGCTTCTTTATATGTTGCATTTCCAGTGAAGTCTCCATTTCATTATGGCTGTATCATGAGTCATAGAAAAGTATAAAACAAGAATCCATAATTCCCCTCCCCCGCAAGGTTGTGAATGATCTGGAAGGGCTAAATGTAATAATTTCAAGTTTAACTATGTAAAATAATGAATACATATTCATAATTTGGCTCCTATTTTTCTTTGAAATGGTGTGGTTAGTTTATATTACCATACTTTTTTTATTCACAATAGTAAAATGAATGTTGTATGGAAAAAAAACCAGACAGGTTTTCTATAAGGTAAGTTTCATCTGTTGTTGGTTTATTTACAATGTCACCCAAACCCCACCAAAATCATGAGGTATTTTCATGAGTTGCACTATATCATGCTCATTAAGTTAAAGATTTCAGACTGATTATTTTTTTTTCCCAACTTACGATTAAAGGTGTTCATATATGTCACTTTGGCTTACTAGTGGTTTGGGTTTTTTCTTTCTTCTTTCTCTCACTACCAGGAGGCATTTTTGAGTGTGTGGAATCTGGTCCAATGGGAGCAGAAGAATTAGCCTTCAGATTTGCTGTGAACACAATCAACAGAAACAGAACTCTTCTGCCAAACACCACATTAACATACGACACCCAAAAGATAAATCTCTATGACAGTTTTGAAGCATCCAAAAAAGGTAAGCTTTTGCATATTTAATTTTTTTAATGATCAACTAAGACTCACTTGGTTTGCCGACCTGAAAAAATGTCTGTCCAATAAAGCCAAATACAATGAGACTGTATAAGTTTGTGGCTGATGTCAAGAAACTGCTTTGAAGACCACACCTTCAAGGTTGCAATGGTAACTGCTTGAAAATTGCATTGTCACTTTTGATCCCACTGGGCCTGTCTAAAAGCTAGTTCTTTAAATATTTAAAATTGCAAATAAATTTTTCTGAGCTTTGTGACTAGGATTTTTTTGAGACCAGATACTTTGGAGTGAGAAAACATCTCCTCCAGACTTTGTCTTGGAAAGTACCAAGAGCCCCCAAATTCTAGTGAATGTAGAAGACTCCAACTCAGTTTTAAGTATTCAACCACTTTAAGTACATCTCCACAAATAACTTTAGCATATATGCGTATCATATACTTAATCAGGTGTAGGTTTCAATGGAGAACAAGTAGTCATAATTTTGTGCAACATATGTCAACAAGGAACAAAAATAAGCTTAAATATAGAATGTGCTTAAGAATATTATTATCAAGTGAATGTTTAGGCCTGAGTTCAGCAGTTATCTTGTAACTGTAAATGTTTTGTTTAAAGAAAAAGTTAAAAGTTGTTCTGAATATTTTTCCTAAATTTTCAAATCTTTGATTCTCACAAAAATTGAAATTTTCAGATTGTTTTAGATTCAAGTCTGTGACAATAGATGCAGGTTGTACTGCATCATTGCCATGTCCTTAACAGTACAATGTTATATATAGGGGGCATGATGTCAGTATGGTGTTGAATATCCCATTGGTTGGTTCAGCTGTCTGTCCTGGTTGTGGCTGCCTCCCAGCTTCTGGGGAAAATAAACCTTGTTCTAGCCAAACCTGGGACAGTGCTGAAGACAGAAAGATTTACGCAGTAAGGGATTTTTGGTGTTATAGTGGACTAAAATGAATAAAACTATTTGATGACATAATAGAAATGCTATATAGGGAAAAGCTGCTGTCAGGATGAATGTACATGAACTACATCTTAAAAGTGGACTATAATACAGATTAAAAAAATCCGTTTAGAAATTATAAGGTTTTTTTTCTCTTTTGCTGTAACACAGAGTTGATCTTGCTAACCAGCTTTATATGTTTATTTGCTAAATAAACAATCCTAATATAGGCTGTTGTTATTAGATACAAAAATAGGCAACATCCATATTGGTACAGAAATACACACAGTTTGGTCATTGTAAGATGCTTTGATTTATGAAAAATGTTATGAGCTAAATATTTATGCCTTGCAAGATTGTTTCTTTGCAGAGAAGAGTGTGTGGAAGAAGAAAGAAGCAAACTACACTTTTAAGAAAGCATTTTTGAGTTGTTTTGGATGATGGATTAAAACAGGTTCTGAGAGAGCCTACTCTTTCTTTTCCACCTTGGCCAAGAGTGAATAAATGGACTAATCTTTAATTCTGGCCTCTTCTTTCTCCTTTCCTCATCATCTTCCAAACTGAACTGCTTACTGACTCCAGTACATGCTGTCCTGTGAAACTGAATGGAACAATTTCTCCCAAGGGAGGACGTGGAGAGCAATTTGTTATGCATTTTTTAATTCTTTACATCTTTCCTGAGATGATACAACTACCTTTAGTTCTTACTTGGGGTTTGCTTGAAGGTGCAAGCCAGTCCTAATATTATGTTGCTAATTCTTGGTAGACTATGATAGCTGAAGTTAGAATGGCAACACATCACTGATTGGATACATTAAATAGATTGTACGTATTCATTGTTCCCACTTGCATCTTGAATGAGAATACAACTCTTTATGTGTAACTGGTCAGGCTGTATCAAAATCTGTGTAATCTTCCAATGCTAATAGCTTTTTGCTTCATCAATTCAACAATACAGCCAACTACATTTGTGCTGACAGGTGCTTTAGTTCAGAATCAAAGGCTAAAGGTTAACATAAAATAGCTCATTTTATTATGATGTCTCCAAAGCAGAGTTTTAACAATGAGGCTTAAGCATTTGACTCATTTTGTGGTTCATGATTATGTCCATTAGTGAGCAGGCAGGCACTGCATCAAAAATAGCCCGTTTAGACCTCTTAGTAACACATACTTTTGAAGTTGAATATAGATGAAATATTAATGGGTTTTTAAAGGTACTATATGAAAGAGCAACCTGAAGGCACAATGATATTTCCAAGATACTGTTTCAGTGAAGAATAATGTAAATGCAAACAAAACATCCCTCAATTCACTAGAAAAATTGGTATGCATCTGATAGAGCCAGTGCCATATTAATTCACGTGTGAAAGCATGGCATTATTCAAATCTCAAAAACGGGGAAAAAAAAGCCCATTGAAAAGCCATCTGGTAGCTATTGCTGTTGTTAGTGATCCCATTTACTGACATTTGCATAAAGCTTGTTGATTACTCTTAGGAAGGGCAATATTAGCATAAATGTTTTTTTATCATGCTAGTCATTTAGGCCCTGATCTGATGCTCAGAAATGCAATGGAGACCCAGTGTGTATATGAGAAATTTATTTAAACCACCACTACTCTGCAGTAATAAAAAGGTGTGCCAGCATAGATAATGGAATGCACTTGAAAGACTTACCAATATTTTCATCATGTTGAAAAGGATGTGCACAATAAAACAATTAATTTTGACTTGCTGGGAAAAGTAATGAAGCAAGATGTGTTCCTACTGCTTGTTTCCTCAGCTGTCATGAACATTGATGGTGGAGTAACAATATTAATTAATCAAACCTTATACAAATACTCTCATCTAGCTTGTGTTAGGGGGATGCTTTTTGTTACTTCTCTCTACCAAATAGGATGTTCTTTTTAAAAAAACAGAATCTGTTGTTTTTCAGAACTGCATATTCATAAAGCTTATGTATATGGTAGTGACCTAAACAGGAGCAGGCCGTGGGCTGAAACACTGGTCTGTTGTACTGACTAATGTTCCTGCCTTCTTTTTCACGTGTCCCAACTAATACGCTACAAGATAATGCTGTGAGAGATAATACAGTCAAGAGACAAAGCACAGTATAGGTAGGACACCCTATATAAGGAAGAGGAGAGCTAAGCCACTTGATTTCAGCAGTATCATGTCAGTGACTCTCAGGGCCATTTTTATGTACTGATATAGGTGTAGCAAAACTGAGTATTTCCAGTGTTTAAGAAGGGACACTGATTTTTTTATTTATTATTCTTATTAGCAGATAGAGATTTAATTTTCTTTTAGAGAAAATGCTGACTTTTAAATTTTGCTAGTCAGCATGCCTACTTTTCAGACACAGAAATTCAAATGTCTCTTTCAATGAAATGAATAATTTACCTGATATTTAACTAGAATCTACTTAATATGTGCAATTTCGGAGTTATTAGGATCTCAGTAGAAATAGTGTTGATTGACTGAGGAAGAAGTTAATGTTTAAACAGCCTAGACTAGAATACTGTTCCATATGGCCCTTTTCCAAATCTAAGATGCAGCTGAGCATAGATCTCTTCTCTTGTTAATGCTTTTTAGAGGATATACAATTGCTGGCCTTTGTGACTTCCACTGACATAGAAGTGTTTATTAAATGTAGCTGAATGCTATTTCAGTGTTAAGTGTTGCTATTCAGCAGGTTATAGTGAAAGCTTAGAAATGTATTTTGAATTTGAAATCTGGGAGTGAAAGTGTTAAAACATGAAGGGAACTCTCTCAGCAGTAAAGTTATTTAATAGAGTGCCTTTTGTTTAATATGAATTGTGCAATAGCTTCTGGGACACTGCCTTCTTTCCTCTCATCATTGACAGACTTCTGTCTCCTCTTCAGCCTGCGATCAGCTGTCCCTTGGGGTGGCTGCCATCTTTGGACCATCCCATAGTTCCTCAGCTAATGCTGTGCAATCCATCTGCAACGCTTTGGGTGTTCCACATATCCAGACCCGCTGGAAACATCAGGTGTCAGACAACAAGGACTCCTTCTATGTCAGCCTCTATCCAGATTTCTCTTCTCTCAGCCGTGCCATCCTTGACCTTGTGCAATTCTTCAAGTGGAAAACGGTTACTGTTGTTTATGATGACAGCACTGGTAAGGCTAAAACATTAGACTATGTGCAGATGTATTCACATGTACAAAGAGAGGGAGGAGGGGTGTCACTACTCATATTTCTTAATATAACAAATCCTAATGAAATTACAAGGTTTTTTTTTTTTTTTTGCAAGATATTGTATACAAATAATAGGGATTTATTAGCTTAAGTATTCTCATAAGCAGGCTTCATTTGCTGAGTTCTGTGAATTTGAGTTGACAGCTGTCTATAAATCAATCACTCTCTATCTGCCTTTTCTACAGTGTCTTTTGTTGAGAACAGCTATGTCTTTTGATTTTGTTTAAAACTTAAATATTGAAGAAGAATATGGTAACTTGAAAGAGGTATTAGTATGCCCAGTGAAATAGGAGGTCTAAATTCTAACACTGCTTCTGGCATTAGTTAAATGAAAAAAACGGATGCTATATGTGTTTGCAATTTCAACATCTGCTTTTTCAGAAAGAATAGCTGAAGGAACCACTGGTTTCATCTGTTAGGAATTGAAACCAAAGCAGGTTTGGAGGCTTATTTTGGAGATGAATGACAGTTGAAAATGAACTCCTGACTCTCCAGTTGAAATATACCAGTTGAAATATACCAGTTTACTACCTTTCTCTTACCTCACTCTAAAATTTGTTTTGCCCTTCTGTTTTGCATTGTCAGTGACATCTTTGAAAATGCTTTAAAAACTTGTTTGATTTGAGGTCTATGTAGTGGTGGCTGGAACTAAGTCCTTGGTAAGAAGAAAATCTGGCTGCCATAGAAGATACAAGGGAGGTACTTAGCCAAATGAGATACATTTAATCTTCTTGGAAATGTTGCTAACTGTCTTTCATGCCGGTTGAACTGTCACTGGCAAGAAAAAAAGCATGGTCATCCTCAAACACTTCTCATGGTTCAGTGAACTGGAAGACTGTTGATACCTTTGTTACATAATGCTATTATCTTTCTAAATCTGAAGATAAAAAAAATAAGATCAAAAAATAATGTGTTACATGTGAGGCTACCTGTAGTGAAGACTAACTTTGCTAGATAAGCATCAGTTACAGCAGGACAGAATGATTACTTACAATTCAAATTTAAATAAGATTCTCACCGATCAAAAGGTGAGAAGGGAACAGAGATGGCAGGGCATAAAACCATTTATAACTGCTTTTTTCTTCATGTGTTTAAAAAAAAAAGCAAGGCAGTGAAGTGTAGAGGCTGCGTACCTAAAAGTTTGTTAGCTAATGTCACCAAAAGCCTCAGGTAATCAAACTTAGGATTAAAAGTTTAACTTACAGACTTAAGGCAAGAAATATGTAGCTTTTTCATTAATTTTTTACTTTTTTT
>JAAGNO010014568.1:58855-82900 GCA_033439905.1 Ceryle rudis | reverse complement strand
CTCCTCTCCTCTCCTCTCCTCTCCTCTCCTCTCCTCTCCTCTCCTCTCCTCTCCTCTCCTCTCCTCTCCTCTCCCAGGTGGGATGGTCTAAGGGTCATGATCTGCTCTGCCAGCACTTCCTAAATCTTGTTTCACAGACGGTTGTAGAGCTCCTGACACTTAAGGACCATTTCTGTCAACTTGGGGTTTTGTGCTGTCATTGCCCTTTCATTTAAAGTAATTATTTCCCATCCCTGGTGTGTTCCAAATGATATATTTTTAAAGAGCAATTGCACACATTCAGTGTTGGTTTTCTGCTTTTTCTCGTGTAGAGTAACTTCTTCTGTCACTTGATCCCTCTTAGTGCTGCTCCAATTTAATTCACACAATTTAATTGTGTAGAGGACAGAATAGTATAGATTAGGTGTCACAAGAATTTTGTGTAGTCTCCTTTATTCCTTACTTCTTGTATTGGAAATATCTGATTCATTTTATGATCACATCTGCCTTTCATATGGATGTGCCATATATGTGGCTTGACATCACCCTAAATAATATACCTAAGTCTTTCTTCTCAGTTGTTCCATACAAACTCCTGTGCTGTAGCAGACAACCTTTTTATTCTGCATTAAGTATCTGACCTTGTACTATTAATTCCATATCTACTACTCCAGACTTCAAGGTCATCAAGTTTTTCCCAGATTGTATTGCTGTACTTCTCTCTTGGCTGTTCTTTTCTGTGTTGTATTAGCAGCAAATTTCATTAACATGTGACAAACTGTAACAAGTCATTCAGGTCATTCCTGAAAGTGTTGTCATAAGATCCAAAACTTTCTACTGCATGAACTCTACTAATAACCTCCCTTCAATACAATCATGCCCTTGCTGTGCTCTTCTGCTTTTAGTCTGCTGTCACTTGCAGCTATCTCCACAAGCAATACAGTAGGAAATGTTCTTCAAGGCCAAGGGGTGTGGTTAGTAGGTCAAGAGAGGTTCTCTTCCCCCTTTACTCTGTCCTGGTGAGACCACATCTGGAGTATTGTGTCCAGTTCTGGGCCCCTCAGTTCAAGAAGGACAGGGAACTGCTCGAAAGAGTCCAGCACAGAGCCACAAAGATGATTAAGGGAGTGGAACATCTCCCTTATGATGAAAGGCTGAGGGAGCTGTGTCTCTTTTGCTTGGGGAAGAGGAGACTGAGGGGTGACCTCATTAATGTTTATATATATGTAAAGGGCGAGTGTCAGGAGGATGGAGCCAGGCTCTTCTCAGCGATGTCCAATGACAGGACAAGGAGCAATGGGTGCAAACTGGTGCATAGGAGATTCCAAAGAAATTTAAGGAAAAACTTTTTCATGGTGAGGGTGCCAGAGCAGTGGAACAGGCTGCCCAGGGGGGTTGTGGAGTTTCCTTCTCTGGAGACATTTAAAACCTGCCTGGGCATGTTCCTGTGTGATCTGCTCTAGATGGTCCTGCTCTGGCAGGGGAGTTGGACTAGATGATCTTTCGAGGTCCCTTCCAATCCTTAACATTATGTGATTCTGTGAAAAGGTCTTTTGCATTTTATTCTCCCAGAAATCAGTTATGTACCCTGAAAGTCATGTCAACCCTAAAAAATGTGTTTCAAGTTTTATTGCCTTTTTCACTTGTCACAGTGCCTTTAGTTGCTTTGACTTCACCATTTTCCCATCCCAGGTGCTAGTTTCTCCAGGACTACAGCAGAAGGAACATATGTGCCATCTACATTTCATGCATTATCTTCTTTCAGATGTACTTGCACTCTGGTTTTGGGTCCAGCTACTGTTATTAGACATCACAACTTTGTTCCAGTGTTCAAGATGACCATTTTTATCTAAAGCTCAGGTTCTGAACCTTTTTAAAATTGTTCTTTATTTCAACCTTCTCCATTCTGCTCATTAGCCTCACTTTTCAGTCCTATTCTTTCTATATATGATAGAAAAATTTCATTTCTTTCCAACTCCTTGCCATTTTAACTTCTATGCCTATACTTCCTTGACTCTTAATCAGAGTTGACTAATTTGTCTTTCTGATTTCTGCAGACTCTGTGCTTTTAATACTCCTTTCTTGTGGTAATTCTACATTTTGTGCTAGCATTTTATTTAGTTAGATGCAGTTTTTCTGTCCGAGATATTTTAATTATTTGGAACACAGGTTGCAGAATGAAACCTGTGACAAAATCTGTTCGCATGTCTAAAGTAATTTTCATTTGAGTTAATTTTGCAACAGCACATTTTTTCACCCTTTTTTTTTTTTTTTTTTGAGTCTTTGACTTCTGTTCACAGTAGTTTTTACTGGGTTTTTTTAGAAAACACTGACATGCAAATACAATAAACCAGCTAAGGGTGACTTATAAATCTGACTGCTTATAAATCAAGGAGATAAATCTGATTTTATAGAAGATAATGAGGGTTGCCACACAGCATGCAGATTTCAGCACACAGTCCTTTGCTAGAGAGACATAACAGTGTACATATTTTGGCAAACACTGTTATTGCTGATTATTAAAATGATCTAATCCTAAAGTTGGACTTTCATTGCAAAATGTTGCATGTGTCTGTTCAGGTTTTGCACAGCTTCTTTCTTAGTGTGTTATTTTCTCTCCTCCTGGGGAAAGAATATTAAAAATAAAGTAATTTCTAGACTTTGCACCCCTGCTAGGTTTGCTGGCCACCTTCAGTGACCAGTGTGAGTGGATGCAGAGCGCTCTTTGGCACATCGGTGAGAAGGTATCTGAGCTGGCAGCCTTGGCATCCCAAGGAGATTCACCCAGAGCTGAGTGGTCATGCAGGGACCAGTTGGATCTGAATAGGGGCACAATGTGATGATTTACAGGGACAGTGGGATCATGCAGCTCCATGAGAAACATGCTCTTCAGCAGCAGTGGAGACACCTAGATCAGACCTCCACCAGCAAATGGTGTTAGCATTTTGGAAGGTCTGGGTGCCTCACTGTGGACACTTTGGGACAGAGAGGGAACTCCTCATGTCTGGGATACTTCAGTAGCT
Source organism: Ceryle rudis (assembly GCA_033439905.1). Taxonomy (NCBI): domain Eukaryota; kingdom Metazoa; phylum Chordata; class Aves; order Coraciiformes; family Cerylidae; genus Ceryle; species Ceryle rudis. The sequence goes on along the minus strand of JAAGNO010014568.1, from coordinate 79,898 downwards.
TTATTGCTGGTTTTCCCTGCTGGTTGGCCTTCGTGGTACCCAGGCATACCCCTGCAGGGATAGGGTGCTCCTTTCTGCTGCCCCAGCAGCGGGACAAGATGCAGTATCCCCATGGGCTGCCCCACTGTAATGTTCATGTCTGGCAGGGCTCTGCTCTTGCCACTTCAGCCCCCTGCACTGGGGAGCACAGGAGGGAGCTGGGGACACACAGCTTCCACCAGCCTGCTCTGATATGGCAAATAGCAGAATCTCCTGCAAGCCTTGGGCTATGGTGGCTTGATACATTTTTGTCCTTATCTCACATCACTGTGTTTTGGCCCCTAATTTATTCTGCACATGATGAGGAGAAAGAAGAATAAATGTCTGGCAGGCAGCCATGTTACGTATCACACCTCAAGAATAGGATTTCTGTAAGGAAAGAGCCCCACAATGGACTTGATTTCTGCATATTTGCTCAGATAATGTATGCACTTTTTAAAGTCCTTTAGCATATGGTACCTTTAAATTTACTTCAGGTCATGCAGAGGACAATGTACTTTGAAACACAGGCTAAGTAATACAAAAAATAAAGTAATGAACTCAGAATAACGATATGGCAAAATCTGAAGTCCACAGCAGTGTTTTTCTGAAAGCAGCAGGATGCTTCTTCACTTTCTGCTGCTGTGGCTTGTAAGGGCAAGAAGGTGGGGATGTGCACCTGAAGGACAGTGCAGAGCCAAGCCATGGCTTGGTGTAACTCGGAGTGTAAAGGAATGAGCCCCATGAGCACTAACTTTTCCCCTTTGGGCAGAAAAAGGCCATAGAAGGGAAGAGAGACCAGATTAAACCGCAGCCCTGCTGAAGTGGATGGGTGAGAGTTTTACCACTGATCACACGATACAGGAATCTCCCCTATAGACCCATAGGGAATTTTGAACTGTATTGTAATGTGTGCTGGGGAAACTGATAGTGTGATGGGGAAAATTCAGTGCTTGGATAAATGTTCGATATTACATCCGTTCACATGTTTTGCACCAAAGCCATACTGACTTATTTCTCCTTCAAGGACAGAGAAGTCTGGAAAAGTCTCTGTTAGGGGAAGGAGCAGGAATTGCTTCTTTTCTCACCACTTAGCTGTATCATACACCGAGAAGGTCTTAACCCCATGTGAGGGCTTGTGGTTTTTCTTCAAAGGCTCTCTATTTGGACAGACCCACACAGCTGATGAGGTTTGCCCTTAAGTGTGTGCTTTTGTTTTCTAACACAGCCTCCCTGGAAAATATGATGTTATAGTATTGGCCAGTCAGTCGGTCTGTTGCTCTAGGTTGGCTGCTCCTGTTGTAACATGATGATAATGGTGGGTTGCTTTTTTTTTTTTCACTAGTTTTCCATCAGTTCTCAGAGAGATCAGCTACAAAATGTTGACTTCTTCCTGAACCTTTGGATCCCATTGGTATCTCCTCTCTGCTGGGCCAGTTCATCTCACTTCCCAGGAAGTTCTCAGCATCCTCTGCAGACCTGCATCCCTGGTTTATTGACAGGCTTTTCTCCTGCAGACAGCACTAAATATCTGACTTTCTCAGAAATGTAAATAATTTCGCAATAGCCCTATCAGAAAAGGAAGAATTATCACACCTATGTACACTAGAAATATGGGACTTTTTCCAGTGGCCATGAATGTGCTGTTGCCAAGGACTGATTGATTTTCCTAGCACACATTGCATTCTCATCCAGAGGAGATGAATCGTTTCTGAGTGGGGTGGAGATTTCTCCACTGACACAGGGCATGGCAATGGGATGTTGGGGAGAAGTGCAGTCACTAAATTTGGTGATTGACTAGAAGGGATGTTCTCCTGTCCAAGCTTTGGCAAGCAAGTGCAGGCTTAGTTTAATAAATTACAAGGATTTTTTTTTTATTTATTTTTTAATTAAAAGAGGGAAGGAATGTGTTTCGTTTGTAAACACAGATGCAAACACATTTGGTAACTAAGCAGTTTGGCCAGTGTTCTGCTTGTAAAGGCTACATTTGCTGTTAGGCTTTGGAATAATAGCATACAGCAGTACACTGAGTATTTGTCATGAAGTGATTTCATCTTCTATGTTAATGTAGTCTACCCACTGCCAAGACTGATGTCTTTAAAAGTCAGATGTGACAAAGGAAAAAGTTAATCATTTGGAGAAAGAATAACATAGTGATTAGCTTCACTATTTAGAACTATATGAATATGCATTGAGATCATGTTGGATTTAATATCTAAAGACTTGCATGCAACTCTTCACAAATATCAGCTCCTAAGAATGTAAAAAATCCTTTTGCTTCTAAAGAAAATAAACTTTTTTCTGTGCTTTTATGACCAACATCTTTTAATATTAAAAATCAAAGATAAAAATCAATTTGAAATAGCTCATGGCAGTTGATACTGTATGTTTACATACTACATTCTTTTTTAGTTTAGACACTGAAAATAGATGAGGTAGTTACTGAGTTTGTTTCTAGAAAATGTCAGCTTCACATTCCTATCAACACATTGCTAAAACTTTGCCCAACTATGTCTAAAACAAACCTGCCATCATGAGATATAGAACTGAAGGGACACCACCACCACAGTTTAAGGTATGAAATTTTTTCACAGATACAGACCTTTGAAGAAGACACCCTGCAAGATACAACCAGAGGAAGAAATCCAGAAATGACAGAAACAACCCCTCTCCTCCAAGAGACTGCAGTCCTGCTCCAACAGATGGACCTCAAAGAAGCCCAAGAGCACACCCACAATTAGTTAACCAAGGCACAATGTAGATCTGATAATGACACGGATAAAAGGGTCTGTGTGGCTTCAGAGTCAGTCCCCTCACTTGTGACTAAGAGCATGTATGGTAAGAGTGTCTGTGAAGATGAATATCAGTATCTACCATCTCAGAGACTGGGATACCTGTTTCTAGGATGACATGGTGGAGGGAAGGGCTTTGCACTAGGAAAAGCTGAGATGTTAAAGTGCAGCAGTTCCATAGTCCAGCTTCAAGACAACTTCACACACGATAGATTTGAAGAAGGGACATGCTGAAGTGTCATGTTGAAGAAACACTTCTGAATTGCTGATACACTCTTTGGCCTAGACTAACCTTGTAGCCTATACCTATAAGGTAACAACATAAGGAACAGCAGAAATGAGAAACACTCTGTTTCCAGAGTCAGGACAATCCAGACACTCCTTTTCCCAATGCTCAGGGTCCCCCCCTGAGTCTCCTCTTCTCCAAGCTGAACAACCCCAACTCCCTCAGCCTCTCCTCATAAGACTTTCCCTCCAGTCCCTTCACCAGCCTCATCTCTCTCCTCTGGACCTGCTTCAGCACCTCAATATCCTTCTTGAAGTGAGAGACACAGAACTGCACACAGTACTCGAGGTGAGTCCTCACCAGTGCTGAGTACAGGGGCAGAATTACGTCCCTAGTCCTGCTGGCCACACTATTCTTATTTGTGTGGGCTCTCTGAAAGCCACTTCTGAGGAAGCCAATTCCGATACCTTCCTAGAGATGTCAGTTTACAGCATCTGAGAACCTTTCCTCTGTACTGTATCTCAAGGCAGAATACTATTACTTAGTATCATGGCTAAAGAATCTGCAAAAAGAGTGTTCCCAATATTCATGTCAGGCCCAGACATAAAACAGTGTTTTAAAAATTTTAGTTTATTCTTGCTGAATGCAACAAATGACTGCTTGGCATTAACTGGAGCAAGTGAGGTACTGGTTTCTGCCCCCAGATACACTGCAGTGGTGCTGCACCAGTCACACCAAGGCCAGGGTCCAACCTAATGCCTCCTTTCTTGGCTCTTTGCTGACTGTTTACTAAGTAAGGATGAATGCAATTTGGTGAGCATTTTCTTATTTGAGGTGGTGCTTTACAACATGTCCAGGCCGTGCAGAAACCCACACTCTGCTAAAAAGTAATAAGTATGTCCAGATCACTTGGGAATTTTTGGAAAATCCTACCCTAGGTCTTGCAGATTAGTGAAATGTACTTCCAAACCCCAAGGTATTTAGTTACTCTAAACAAAGAGAGCTGAAGCTTCAAAAGGAAAGAGCCCATGGAAGGGCTCCAGCATTTTCTGATCTAGTGACCCTAGTGTGTGCCAGTAATCATGTGCTTTAGCAGAATAATTGTCCCCACAGGGCCAAAAGCACCATTGCTCTGAACTCCCTCAAAAAGCTTCCTTGTACAATCTCTGTCTTCATATTCATGCCTGCAACTTCCTTCCACATGTGGTATTGCATGGAGAGAAATCAGAAATTGTTTGGTAGCATGTGTGCTCAGAAGATTATAAAAAAGATAAAGTGGGTTTTATTAATTTCCTCTGATTTAACATTTAATGCATCATCATTGCTTCCATTTAGTATTCCTTAAATTGATAAGATGTGGACTTTCATTGTAAGATTTACATCCTAGCAATGAAAAAAAAAAAAAAAGAAAAAGCAGATTTCAAATAGGCTTTTCTTTTGTGAGAAAGAGACCAACTTTAAAACTGGTTGGATAGCTACATTGGAAGAGAACACAGATTTCTGCATGTAATATATATATTTGGCCCTGCTTTCACAACGAGCATGGAGGCAGAAAACTGGAGAGCTGTGAACATACTTGTCTGCCCATCTGTGGTGCCCAGGCCAGTGCAGAGAGCAGGACATGGGCACACAGTCACACTGCTGCCAAACAAACTGAGCATGAACTTGCAGCAGATCAGCATCCTGGAAACTGATTTAATGACCCTTTCCAGCTTGTGGAAGAGATTTTGCCTCTGATCCTGTTGAGATAAATCCCTCAAAATGCTCTTTGGGCATCTTTGATGTGCGACAAATGACTGCCTCAGTCCCACAGAAAGGGCAGCATATACTACCTCATCACCAATCTTTTTACTGTGGACTGGTCAAAAAAGTTTCTCTCATTATGTGTATCTTCAAGGTGGGCACTGTCTCTGCTATTTTTTCTTCATTTGCTCAATTTAAACTTCCTTAGTTTTCTGTTTCTTTACACTATTTATCTACGATTTTGTTTTTCTTCTTCTATTTGCTTGTCACCATCTTCCTTTTCTTTCTTCTATGTTTTCATTTTTCCACTATTATACGGGGGTTTTTTCTCCACCTTTCTCCTCCACTGCCTTCTGTCCCATTTCTTTTTTTGCTCTGTATTTTTCTTCTGTCTAGCTCTTTCTGCTCATCAATCACATTATGACAGTGGGGAGCAGACAGCAGAAACAAGACCAGCTGGGTTACGTCCTGGTAAAAGCACATGCTGCTGATGACAGGACCCAGAACACAGAGCAGAAATGCCTTGAGATTGTTTTGGTTTTGAACACATGATGCAGATAGGGAGGGAGAGGGGGATATTTCACTCACCCTGCTTCACCCCTGTGCACATTGGGGCAGTGTTAGACTGCCATGGGCATTGGCAGAGCTGGGGAAGGTAGCAGCAAAGGACAAGCTTTGCACGCGAAGAGAAAGGAAATCCAGAGAGGAGGTTTGGCTTTGCAACAAAAGACAACAAATCAAGAAGGAGGACACAGCTCTGTGCTGTGCATGTCAGGCCCAGCCAGCATGATGAGGCTTTTATATGTGGGAAAGAAGCAAATGCTGACCATGACTCTGTTGCTGTCTGTTTTCCAGGAGAAGACTCCCTGGCTTGCTCCTCGCCACATTTCTGCCATGGGCATCTCAGGCAGGACAGGCAGCAGGCATCCACTGGATACATTCAGGAGTGCTGGGCAGCATGTGTGAGGTCTGGTGAAGGACAGCAACTGAAGGAAAACCCACAGAGGTGGCATTGGGGGACAGGTTAAAGGACAGTGTTAATGGAGTCATTTGCCAGCGTGAGGCTTTTCTGAATAAGCATCAGCATCAACAACAGTTGTGACAGACACTGCTGACTCTGGCTGTTTCTGGGTGTCCACAAGCCATCAGCACTTGTGACACAGTGTGACAGCACTGCTTGTGGTATTTGTATCCATGTAGAAACCCCTGTTCTGACTTCTTTGTCTCATAGATCAATGACATGGAAGAACGTGTAATATCCCAGGGTGAAAAAGAGGGGAAAGCTGAGGTGCATTTGGTGTTTGATACTGTGTTACTTAGTGTGGAAGGTGGCAAGAGATGCTGGGACTTCGCTTGTGGCCTCTGTTGAGCAGGATGGAAGAGTGTAGGGAGGTTGTTGGAAGGAGGCCACTGAAGATGCTGGAGTCCAGGGAGAGTTTTAATGTATGTAAGTATGGGAGAGCATGTGGATATCCAGAAGTCTGTGGTGCAATGGCATGTTTAGGCTAGTCTCATGTTGCTAAGGAGCCCTACACATGTTTGGTGTTGGCTCCTGTTACCTTTTCTCAGGTGGCCTCCCCCTCCTTTCAGTGAACTCCATCTGTTTGGCCATGAACCCTGTAACTTCTGTCTCTATGGACATGGCCTATCACAAAACTCCAGAGTATGCCTTTCACAGCTTTGAGGAGGCTCTTCGTCCAGCACCCTAGGACCGCTGAGTGCCTCCAGCTGCTCCTTAACAGGCAACTCATGCGTGAGTCAGATCTCTTCACAGGCTCTGCCCCACAGGGCGTGCTGCCCAGAGAGCAGCTGGCTTGGTGCACCATGGTCAGGGAGATGTCTCCAGCTGCTGGTCTCTCCTGGAAAGAGCTTTTAGAGACTACTAAAACAGCATCAGTGTGTGGGGCTCGGGGGTAGGTGTGCTTGAGGGTCTGTTTTATGATGGCTTTCTGGTAGCATGTCTCTGTCTGGTTTAAAGGGGGATAAACCCACACCACATGATGCCACACTGGGTTTGTCTAAACAATGGGAAAAAATAGATACTTTGCCTTTGTAGCTGGGACTACCTTCAGGTGTTCAGGGAGAGTGTCCTGAAATGCTGATCCACACAAGCATCACCTCAGTGCCAATGAGGAGACGCCCCACAAAACTGTCTGTTGAGCTGCAAGCAGTGGCAAGCTGCAGAGATGTCCATGCCTTCTACCTCTGTGGAGGAAGCTGTCTCCTGCCACATGCCTAACCTGAACTCAGCCGTTAGCAGGAAGGAAAAGTCAGGTTAGTATCCCTGGGAAGTTGTGCCACATGGATTGGTAATGATTATTGGTGTCATTGCTTGCTCACCTGGGTTACTCGTATGCACACCATCCATGCTAGCTTATTTCTATACACTCTTCACCCTATGAAGGCCCTCAGGTAGGACCTTAAGCTGTGCAAGATCTGCCTGGGGGATCATACAGGGCTGGCTGAAGTCCTTCCCGTGGCTTGGGGGGCCATAAAGCTTCTATAGCCATCTGCTCCTTCAGCCTGGGAAAAACTCCATGGAGATACAGGGTATTACATCCCCATTCCGCCCCAGGCTGAGGGATTACAGCTCACAACAATGGGCCTGGTGGCTTTGCCAGCAGAGGACAGGATGCAGGCAGTGCACATGCCATGATGCAGAGCCACAGGTATCTGGGGAACACTCCTGCCCAGCTTTGGTGGAGTGGTCAACTGAGCACCAGACAGGCAGTTTGCATTTTGCTACCAGAATGAGCAGCAACACCTTCTGGAGCAATGGCACAGTGGTGGGGAAAGGCTTTTCTGAGCTTGCAGAACTAACACGAGGTTTCTGAAACAAAAAAGGGTCTGGCTGCTAGCTTAGCCTTGCCGCATACATGCTCCTTGTCCTCTCTGCCAGGCTCTGGATACCTACCTTTGATGCTATGCTGCAGCCCCTAGGCCATGTTTTCCTTCACAGATGCAGAGAGAAAGGCAATACATGATGGTCCTCCCCTTGCTGTGCTTGTGGAGAGGGTGGTCACTGTGGAAGGTGCCCCAGGTGGGAAGCAGCATTGCAGCAGGTGGGCACTGACAGGTGTCTGGGTGGTTTGAGGAAGGCTTCATTCCTATCTTCAGGGCTCTGTTCCTGACTGGTACAGACTTACCAAAGGTGCTTACCTGAGATGGCTTGCTTTCCTGGTCACTTATCCACCTCAAAAGTCACACCAGCCAGACATGGATGTCAGCCCTTCATTGGGTCTTCTGGGCTGTGTGTGCTTGAAAGAATGTGTGCAGTCATTACCTGTGAATTCTCCTCTGAAGCAACATAATATAGATGGCAAATTAAGCATCCAGTTGTTAAGAAAAGCTAGCTTTAAGGTTTCCTGTGCCACATGAACCAGCCTTGAGCCTTTGATAATATCATTTTTCTCTTAGGATCCCTTCACTGACTCCAATCTCTCTTAGTCCAAGCTTCTACCTTCCTGTTTTGCTGCCAGCTCCAGACCTTTTATCTCTTTCACGTCTCAGTCTTTGCCTCAGCTCCAAATATAAGTTTCTTTTTCTACCTATCAGTTTATCCGGTCCCACCTGCCCCCCCCAATATGCCCCACAGATGCACAGACTTACAGTATACACCTTTCCCCCTTCCTCCTCTCTCCCAAAGCTATCTCCTGAGTCAGATAGTCAGTCCCACATTCCCAGTTACTCATCAGCTCTTTTTCACAATCTGTTCCTTCCACTGTATCCCTGGTTTTGCACTCAAACCATGGGTTTTGTTACTCCTCTTTGCATGCCCATCCCTCCCCATCCTGGAGGACCCCTAAAATTACATCCTGCCACTGTGGTCTGAAGCCTCCCCACAGCCCTTAGCACCCAGGAACAGCAGCTGTATGTCCTGCACCTCCTCCTCAGCCCTGAGATAGATCCAGCCAGGAAGAATGGGGTCCACTGCTCACAGGCAGCTGTCTCTGAGTCAGGCTCCTCAGCTTCTCAGACAGCCATACTTCCATCCATTATACCTAGTTAGTTGCCTATAATTCAGATGTGATCGACCATCTTCACAGCATGCAAATATTGGTAAAAGGGTTTAAAGACAGGTAAACTTCTTATTAAGCTGCAAGAGGGTCTTACAATGGAGATTGTCAAGGAAATATGGTACATGTACAGCACAGCCACTGGCTTAGCCTGCAATAAATCAGTGTAAAGACTTAGAGGAGGTTATGGATGAGGTTCTCGGAAAAGTGAAGGTATTTCTTATTTAATTTTGTGGTTTAATTTATTACCTTCTGGGAATATGAACTTACAGCATGTCACAGCAACAGGTCTATGATTTTCTTTAGGTAGAGTTGCTTTACAGGCTGTTACCTCTTGCTAGCACAAGAAGATTTTGTAGACATGCCATAGGATGTGTAATGCTGCAGTGTTTTCAGCAAATACAGAAAACAGAAAGCATTGGGTTACCATCACACTGTGCCATAGCCTGCCCTCCAGGGTGAGGGAGTTTGGTTGGTCAGAAGCTGCACAGATGGCTTTAAAATACTGCAGTAAAAGTTCAATTTGTAACAATTCTGAGTACCATTTCTGGCTTTCTGGATAACTGGAAATCCTGGCTCCAAGTTTCATATGTCAGCCAAGAAGATGTAAAAAGAGCATGGAACAGGTTGGCTCCTTAGGCAACATTTAGAAATCATGGTTACAATCTTACTCTGCCCAACTAATAAAAATTATTTCACATGGTTTGTATGCCATCCCTTTATGCTAAAGAAGGAATAAACAGGCTATGAGGAAGCTCAGAAATATGCTTCCAACTCAGTATTCTGCAGTTGCTACAATCCCATTTACTGAGAAGTTGTTACAACATCCAAGTAAGCGAGTTCACTCCAACATCTGTAGTTCTGTCTGAAAAGAAATAAAGAGTAAATGCACTCTGACTTTGTCCAGACTGCCACAAGATTAATTGTGTGAGACATGCCAGCTCAGGAAGTTAATTTTAGTTTTGGACAGTTTCACCACTGGTAACAATGATTTTCCTTTGCTCAGCAGAATGACCATCTTCACTTTTTAGAATTGTTATAGAGGTGCATCAGGGCTGAAGAGAGATAAAGTTTTTCATACCTGGCTAGCAGTGTGGTGACAGAGGACAGGATGTAATATACTTAGACAAGCCGTTATATAAAAATGGACAGGTTTTGTCTTCTAGCAAAACTTATCTCTTCCTAATGAGATGTTCAGAGAGAGCAGATGCTGCATCTCCCAGGTGTACTCTGCACTGTGATCCCAGTCTTCAGAACTGGGTCAGGCTTAGGGTAAGACTGAACAAAATCAGATTCTAGAAAAGGATGATAATTTAGAAAATCTCATTGAGATCTTCTGTGTTTTCTACTCCTTTACCACAGGAGATGTGTCTGCAGGTTAGATGGTCCCCCAGAGTTTTTGGGAGCCTGTTCAGAATCAAAGCCTAAAGGGAAACCTGGGGTTTGAATTGGAATCTGTGCTCTCCCTTGCATGCACAAGGAAAAGTATTTTTAGTTTGCTTTTGCCTCAGCATCTGTGCAGCTGTCATTCTGCAAGACCACATATGAAGCAAACCAAGCGAGTCAAATTAATCATCATGCCATTTTTTGTAGCTGTTGATCTATCAGCAGAGGGAAGTACTGATCATGTTTCATGTACTTGTCTTCTGAAAGTTTCCCAGAATGAAGCTAAGAGTGTTTTATACTGTATACATTGAACTGTTTGGAAGCAGCCCCAAGAGATCTCTTTCCAGGTGTATACGTCTTTGGTCTACCTCGGAGGTCTCTCATGTGGGTTCTCTGGATTTCTGTCTCTCTTCTTCTCAGCTACCCAAAGTATCCTCATCATGAGCTTGGAGGAGGAAACAAGCAACAGAAAACCCTCTGGACATGATGGTTCAAAGAAAAACATCCCCCTGATGTTTACCTCTTACTGCTTGAGTCTCTGATGTACTTGCCCATACTTCATGTTTTGTATACCCTCTCTGCCTCTGGCCCTCGATCCCTCCACATCTCCTGGCCACTCTTCTCCCTCTCATCAGTCAGATCTCTCACATGCTTCTCCTCCACCAGCTTACCACTGCATACTGAAGAGACTGAAGGTTCCATCAAAATTGCTATGCCTTTTTTGAGCCTAATTTCCTTATTTCTGTTTATGCCACATCCTTTGGGAGAAAAGCCTCCAGATCCATGGCAAAGATAGGTTTTTTCTCCCCCATGACAACTACTCCTCATCTCCTCTGAGCACCACAGAAACACCTGAACCTCCTTCTGTCTCCTGCTGGTCACAGGGACTCTCCCTCCCACATGTCTGTCCAAAAGAAAGCTCCCTATTTGGGAGTGAAGGACTGAGCATGACACTTGAGCATCATCTCGTCCTTCTGCATGCTGGAATGGCTCAGGCTCTGTTGGACTACCAGTAGCAGTTCTCCTATATGTCATTACACAATCAGTGTAATGTCACTCATTAAACCATTTGTTGATATGAATTTGACTTTGAGCTCATCTACAATACGAGCAGTGTTGAAAGAAAATGTGATTTAATTATAAGTACTTACCACAAAATATTAGGCATTGTTTTGAAATGCCTGTCTGGGGATGCTAGTTTAATATTTTTTACGTCTATAGTAAAATAGTGTTAGATGTTCCTCATCCTCCCTTTCCATTTCAGAATGGTTTTTGATTTTGCTGTTTTTTCCATCTTTTCTTTCTCTTTTTGGCTAAAGAAAACAAAGTTTGGAGGGAGGATGGAGAGAAAAGGTAGAAATAGAAAAAAGATCTTGTCTGATGAAATTTAAAAAGTAAATCAAGGGTGCATTTTTCATATGACTTTTTCTTTGGAAGATTTGGATACCGAGTTTTCAAGAAAAGGACCGATTTCCGCTGAGAAAAAGAGACTGGGATTTTTTCCTTTTGAAAAATTTGAACTGGCTTCATCAAGTACTTCTCAAAGAGGTAGCCAGAGAAACATAGAAACATATGCTTTCTAGTTCATATTTACAATGACTTCTTTCTAAAACTCATGTACCACTGCAAGACTGTCTAATGCATTAGTGCCTGGGGACAGGATGAAAGTGAGTGTTGGTGTGCACCTTAATTCCATGAGGAAAATATCCCCTTCAATACTTTTTTGCATTTACTCAAAAATACCTAAACTCATCTTGATTCTCTGCACTCCATGCAAGCCAAGAAGGCAGCCAAGATCTCAGGGATATTCTTTTCTTCTTTCCAAATCGCATATTTCCCCACTCAAAAGAGAGAGAGAAAAAATCTCATCATTCTGTGGACTTCCAGGTAGCACTGGAATTAATTTGTAGTTGCTAGGGTCCAAGCTCTTTTTCTTTAGGCACTGGCAAGAAGGGGGCTATTTCACATCCCTATTTACATAACTAATGAATATAGGAGACTGCTTAGCAACCTCTGACCAAACAGCGTGAAACTCACCTTCCTAAAAACAGACTCACCAAGATGTGGTGCCATCATTTAGCTCTGATTTAGTGTGTGTTAAAAGGGGAAATTATGACTTTACTTCATGTTACACAGACATATTTCTTTCATATTCTCTAAAGGTTTCAGTTTCTTTAAAGGTAAATTTTTATTTAAATGATCCACTTTTCCCCTTTCTACTCAAGAAGTCTTTTATCTGTTATTTCCTAAAAAAAATATTATTCTAAAAGTCTACTAAATTATGCTGCATTTTCACTATTCTGTTTCATCAACAAAGAGCTGTTAGATAATGACAAAAGTGGCTTGTCTTGGGGAAAAGGAAACTGAGATCAAATGCTAGAAAGAAATTATCCAGTCAAGCTTTAAGACATTGCCGTAAAGTGAACTCAAATGTCACAACTGCCATCTCAAAGTTTACCCCCTGAAGGGATGAGCCAACAGCCACTGCCTTCTCTAGTGGGCTAGAGGTGGTTCATATGCAAAGGACAGTCTTCTGTCACCTGAAACATGATAACCGGTTTACAATCATATTACACCTGCTCAGTATGAAACTGGGCCCATCTGAGCATGAGACAAAAGCAGGGGCAGAAAAAAGAAAGTTTGATGGCCTCCCATATCTGACTGCAGCCACAAACAGTGAGGGCAACTCGGCTCAGGTGCTCTCTGCCAAAGTGAGTTTAGTCTTGCAGGTAGCTGATGGGCAGAGCGGAAAGCAACTGGTTTTGTATTATGCCCAAGACCAAACCAGTCTCTCCCAGGACACCTCAGTAGCTGCTTGCTGTTTTACAGCTGCCTAGGGTGAAACCCTAGCTCTCTTTCTACTTTAAGTTTTAACTTAAAAGTCATTCAAGCTGCTTGGAGAGGCACCTGGCTTTCCAGGCAAATTACTAAAATAGTTTCTTCACATTTTTTTCCTTCCCCCTGAAGCCAGCAGGTGACATCTGGAAAACATAAAAAACAAAGAGCAGATTGTCATTTCAAAAAGATTAGTACCTCCACCTATCTGTGTGGGCACTGCAGCCCCTTCTGACAGGTTGCCTATCCTCCTGGACTGCGGAGCAGGGAAGGTCTGCTGAAGCAGAGCCAGCATCCTGGTGGTGCAGCACTTCCCACCACAGATACCTCAGTATGCCTTGCATCAAAGGCAAGGGGAACATTTTGACCCCTCAGTGAAAGAACATCCTGTGGGGTTTTGCTGAAACAAATACAAGGTACCAGCTGGAGTGACTCAATTCTAGGAGAGGGTGTTTGTGGTGTAAGAAGGAAGAAATCTCATCACTGCAGAATGCTACTCTTGTTATGTTGGCACGGTGTTCTGCTGAGAGCTGAAAGTAGTCCTGCCAACACCTTACAGCTACAAGTGATCCTTCTCCACCTCATAGGAAACATGGACATCAGAGGTAGGAGAAACATGCATCATGATCTTTGTCACCAACCCCAGACCTCTGCATCTAGCCCTGCTGCTGGCTTAGGGCTCCACACCAGTGCCTGTCAGAGAGACCTCAGTATCACAGCTTTGTGACTGCTTCACCACATGGGCCTGAAATGTGGATCTAGGTGCTCAAATGCCCAGGAGGAAAAGGAAAGGGATTTAAAGACGAGAAAGTGTGAGACACCTGAATAGGCAGGAAATACACAAGACCTTCCTCCTGGGTTTCTGTGTTACACATCCACACAAGCTGAGCTGCCTGTGTGCATTTTGTCCAGCATACCTGTGGGCTCACCAATAAGGTGCTTTCTTTTTCTCTGCCAACTCTTTGCACACTCTTAAACCAGCTTTTCTCTTTTCTCACTCTCACATTCTTACCTCATTGTTCTAGCTGACCAAGAAAGTTACACAATTATTCTGAGTTTGGGTTTAAAACTTGTGTATAATCAGCCCAGGTCAACAAACTGATCAGCTGCTACTAAATGTACTAAACTCATTGCATGTGTGACTATTTTCAAATTCAGACCTGGACTATGATCAGTAGATAATACAAATATCCTGAAAAAAAATCATAGTCCTTGCCAGTTAATATTTTATTTCAGTTCAGTAATTATCTCCTTTCAGCACACTGTAGATTTGCAGACACTGATTTCCATCCTCTTGCCAGCAATGAGTAACCTGGCAAGAAACTCTGCTCCTGCCCTTCCTCCTTGACAAAGCAGACTTTAAGCAAAATACTGAAACACTGGGCACAGATCGTTTAGTGATTTCTTTATCAAATAGTGATGATATTTTTCTGTGAAGCCAAAGCTTCATTCTGTGCTATTTCATATGGGTTTTCAGGAAGCTTGTTATCTGAGTGGAATGAATGCAGTCTGGTCCATTCCATTTTCCTGGAGATTTCTGAAATTTTTGTAAACTGAAAAAAATAAAAACAAAACAACAAGAAAAGGTCAAGTTTAATAAATTCAGTATTGTTGCTTTTGTCCTTTCTCTGGGATTTATTTCCTTTGCAGTCAATTTGTATTCACTTTTTGCTCCTTTACATTAGAATCTTAGGAAAGTAATTCAACATAGCATAATGCTCCGTTTCCTCTAATAATGAACTGCAGACGGCTGTGCTGAGGGATGTTTGCTACCTACAGGAGGAAAGTGATGCTGGGAGCTGGTACCACCACACAGGCTCTGCACTGCACAATGAGGACGCACACTTGCTGTGATGCAAACTGGCACAGGTAGGGTCACTTTTGTTCCCATGTCATTAACAAATGAAACAAATAGTATTTTTAATTGTTTTATTAAATATTTTGAGTTAGTAAGCATCTTAAGATCAAGGGATAGAGCGTGCGGGGTTTAATTATGTGTAGCTTTATGTGCATAGAACTCTCACAAGCTAATACTACTGTTTATAGACAATGGCAGTACCTGAGGGCTTCCTCCCTGTATTTTAATGGTCTTTTCCATCTTCTATTTTCCCTTCTGTAAGCATGTGTCATCCATATCTTTCTAACTTTTGTTGACTTCTTGACACTTCCTTTGTAGCTCAAATGGGCCTGGAAAAAATTTCCTGTGTCATGAAGATCAGACCTCTTATTTACAACCATTGTACAACTGATTTCAAGTCCTTGCCCAGGTCTGTCCAGGAAGCGGGGAGCCTTCTTGTCCTCACTGCACCTATTTGGAGACTGCTTCAGCACAGGGCTCCCCAAGTAGTGAGGGATGGGCTCATGATTTCCAGAGTAAGGGCTTTTACTCTACCACTGCATTTACAAAGAACGGTTATATCTGTTCTTAGCCTTGACTTTCTTTTGGTTGAAAAGACAGACTTGTCTAGTCTGGTGACTCAAAATGGTCTCCCCAGTAATCCCATGGTCAGTCCCTGCTTCATGTTCTCATGTTCACTCCATCTATTTCTTCAATATAACCATGGCCAAGGAAAGCTGCATACAGCAATCCTGTGAGGTTTCCCCAGGGCTATTCATGTCCAGTGGGAACTACTCTTTATCTGCATTTTTTTTGGAAATCCTTTCCCTGAATCGTCTTATGCCTGCCTTTTCCCCTCTCATGCCCAGTTTGGCTTTGGAAGCTGATTGGGAAGAGCTGTGTCAAAGCTCTGGGTCCTAATGAGACCTATATACACAGGCCTTCTTCCATGCTGGTGTTCAGCTGGCAGGACTCCTGGCAATTGCAAAAAACTTGGGTAACTTGTCCCCCTGTGCATGAGCTTGAATTTTGGAAATTATTAAGCTTTGTTTTGTTTCATTAGCCTGGTGCTCTAGGTCGTTTGCTTTGACCTGTACTGCATCATGAGCCTTCTCTTTGCTGATAATTCGTCCAGCTTTTTTACATCAATAAATACTACAGGATGTTCTCATTTTCTTTGCCAGTGATCATGCTGTATTGATGCTTAGCCTCATTCCTGATAAAACTGTCCTGGTTCATTAAATTTCTTTGCTGGAGAATCCTTTGTCCCAGGAATGTTCTCATCTCCTAGTCATTTCTGTGCTGGTCCCTATTTTCACAGTTTTAGTTAATAATTCCCATGTGATACTATACGAATGTCCATAGAGATTTGACTGACTTGTATTCCTCTATCTGAAAGACATCCATCTTATCAAAAATATCAAGTTATTCAGGCACATTCCTACTGCATTTTGTCCCAGTTTCCAGTTACCTTCCTAACTGTAATAGCCCTCTTCATTCACAAGTCCTAAAGCCTTTTCAAGATCATTTTCACACTCTCTCTCATGATGCTGTAAACTTGCCTGCTCTTTCAGCCCAATTTGGTTTAAGAAAAATCCTTACAGTGCCACTTCCCTGCCCCATCATAATGATGCTTGATTCTCCCAAACTTGAATATGCAGGCTGCAGCTTTCTGTGCTTACCCATTCCTTTCAACAAGGCTGTGAAAGGCTGATACTTTGTAGAACCTCCTTCCTTGCAAAGGCTGTGCTAGCATGCACGGCTGGCATGCAAAGGCAGTGCAAGACTGGGCCTCCTTGCACACTGATGTGATGGTGAAAGAAACCATGCCAAAGGACTGGACTCAGAGCAGCCACTGTGGGCCTCATTTTTGTAGCTCCCAGTGTCCCATCAAGGGGACTGTAACTGAAATAAATAAAGCATTCCCTCAATGTACCTAAATGCTTAACTAAGATTTTTGCAAAGTTGGTGAGAGTTTTTCCACTGACTATTCTGGACTTTGGATAAGATCTTTTATAGCCTATTGCAAGAGTGAAGAAGCTATAGGATCTCCACTGAGTGTCATGTACCTAAATATCTGAAGTGCAAACATAAAACATCTTACAGTTGTATTCAGAGTTCATCTGAGCTATCAGACGCAGTATTTGCTTTTCTGTTTCGGGAGACTGTTTCTTGAGGGTTTTTTTGTCTGCTAAATCTTGCAATTTATCTGTACATCTTCAAGCTGTAACCTTGCAAAGCATAACAAAATCAATGCCAAAATTAATTTCCAGCTCTGTAAAAGCAAACTGAGGTGTGATGCAGACAATGCACTGAGACAAACACTTCAGTGTAAATGTGACACTTATATGATTCATACTTTGAGCAGTAACATAAACCAGGCTGTACAGAGCATTAACCAAGCACACAAGATGTCATTACACTGTTTTTTTGCATATTAGAATTTTAAAAGAAAGTAAAAACTTCAAACATCATCTTAACCTCTGTTTTAGCAGAGCTAGACTTGATTCTGACCTTGCTATCCCACTTGGTCTGTTCTGTTTTCTGGGGCATGCTTTTCAGTTAAGGACTGACTTCAAGAGAGAACTGGGGGAATTCTTGGAGAATAGTAGGACTGGATTCAGCCTACCGAAGAAATGAAGGAGGGAAGTGCCTGATGTCTGAGGTGGTCTGGTGTGATTAATTTATGGGAGCTCTTGAGTAGAAATAAAAAAAAACCCCCAGTAACAGACCAGTGACGCAGGGACAGGAGCTGGACTGAACTATCTGTAAATGTAGAAGAAAAGCATTATTTTTTTTTCAACTGCAGTTAAAAACACAGTGTCTCCTCATGTATATGGACTTTCTGAAAAATATTTGTCTGTGATCATCATAAAAAAAAGCATTGGAATGGAATAACTATATGTAACAGAAACCAGCTGTTTTGGCATCTTTAAGTTGCAACAAAGCGTAGTGGGAAAATGCAGTTTGAAAGTAGTAATCTGACAGGTAAAGGGGTCAGGCTTGAATCTTCTTGTTTTGGGAATCTTTGCCTTCCTTTTTGTAGTAGGCCCATACATTAAAGTACTCTTTGTCTTTCTGGATTGTTAATTTAATTGCAAAGAGGAGATAAAAAGCTGACAGGAATGCAGAAATGTCAATAAACAACATCTGTGTTGAACACACCCTTTCAAATATGCACTCAGAGGAATATGCCCTTCATAAGTCATATGAAATAGAAAGCTAGATGGTGCAGAATAAATAAAGTTTTTCATGCTGAGGTGACTAGGTCAAACTTGTAAATGACCCCAAAACTTTTCTACCTGATGAAAATTCAGTGGTTGGACTGCTGATCACAGCATTAATGCCTTTTTAAAGATGTTCAACATAATGAAGTGACACTTGAGTCCAATTAGTTTGTTATTAGTGATGACTGATCTCCATCCTCCCTGGATGAAAGAAGGAAGGAGCTCACAGGAGTCCCACTGCTGGACCACTGCATGTATAACAGGATTTTGTGTTAACTGTCCTGCAAGGAAAGCAGCTCAGGTTCCACAGGACAGTCACCTGAGCACACATGCGGTCATAAGAACAAATTGGTTTTAACTCTCCCCAGACTCCTGGTGTTCATTTGTGTTCCTGTGGATATGGATTGAATCTTCCACAGTACTGATGCTTGATAAAGGTATCACAGTATCACCACGTACCATAACACTCCTGAACATTTTGGATAAGGAATCAATGGCACCCAAGAGACTGATAGAGGCAAGGCAGGACAGTGTCTCTCCCTTGACCCCTGATTTCCAGATCAGATCTCATGATGGGTGCGGGACAGCTTGTGGAGAATGCTGGGGGCAGAGACACTTCTTCTTCCTTAATCTCGTAAACTTCAACTCCTTAATTTAGTAAAATGCCCTTTCCCATCCTGGGACCGCATGTGCAGCAGCACTGCTGAGCAGCCACACACTGAGCACTGTTCTACCTTGGGGAAAAGATGGGGTTGAAGTGGAGATGCTATGAAAAGAGATGTTGCAAAGTACAAGAAAACTGAGTTGCAAAAGGTGGTATTAACCTCTGCAAGATGAACCTTATTATCATAGATATCATGAAAGCATTAATAGCAACAAATTTCATTATAGCATACATTTAGAATCTCTGTCCTGTGGTGGTACAGGCAGATTGCCTGATATGA
This sequence comes from Ceryle rudis, assembly GCA_033439905.1. Classification (NCBI taxonomy): domain Eukaryota; kingdom Metazoa; phylum Chordata; class Aves; order Coraciiformes; family Cerylidae; genus Ceryle; species Ceryle rudis. Next base: position 60,874 of record JAAGNO010014568.1, on the reverse strand, counting down.
CTATGGAAGTGACAGCACTTGTGAGAATGGGCTGGCAAATGACTGTTACTTTCGCTTAGTATTCCCTTGGAAACAAAGTCCCCAAACAAACTAAAAGTAAATAAAATATGACCACATGGATGTGTGTCTTCAGGGAAAAAAAAAGGAAGAAGTGAGGAAACACTGATGTTTCATCTCTTTTTAGCTGAAACCAAGCCCAAACTCCCACTAGCTCCAAGGGAAATAGATGGATTTAATCTAAGTCACAACAGTAAATGTAGAAGCGTATTATATCCAAGATATGATGAAACATCATGATGTGATCTTCAGACTGATGGGGTCAAAGTTTTCCATAGCTAGAGGGAAGGCAGATGTAAGTGACTGAATGAGACTGGCACAGTAAATGGCAACGCACAGCAGGGACTCCAAGGGGAATCCCTGCTGTGTGTGGAGCAGTGTGAGGAGTTTTATCTGTAGCCTGCCAGAGTCCTGAAAGCCTTTGACTTTGCTACATCTTAAATCAGACCTTGCATGCATCATTTATCTTTTTCGGTACAGATGCTGCATCTACTCTTTTTCCAGCAGAAACAATTGGTATGACTAATGTGCTGGACTTTTAATGGTGTACCATGTTAGTTTATTTTAAAAAGATCTTTCAGTACTTCCTCCTGAACAAATCAATGCTATTGGTAGGTAGCTGCAAATTTCTGTTACAGTAACAGGCAGAGCTGATGGACAGTATCATGATACAATGATTTTCTTTGGATTTTTCAAAAATGTTGTGGTTTTGATCAGTAATAGCTGGGAGAAAGGTTCAGTAGTGCTGAACCATTCCACCACAGCTTTGCTTTCAGAGAGACTCTTAAGTACTTGTAGCTCCTCCACGATTTATGGTGCCAAACTTTACAGCTTGCAAGTGGCAAGTCAAGAAGATTATCCCAGCTACAAGTAAGAAATCTGCCCCAAAGGACATGAGAGGTGTTTGCTTACCTGTCACATGGACATTCAGATCAAATCCACACTGCATGGGAAACAGGACACCAGTGTTTGATCTCCAGAGTGAATTTCATGAGATGAGTTTGGTGTGGTGCTTGCCAAGGTTGACTCTGAGCACAGAAAGACCTCTGCAAAGAAGCCAAAGACAAAATTTGTTAGAAAAAGATAAGTCTATTTTATTTTTAACTGTCAGTGTGTAGGATCTGTCTTCCAGTTTTCATTACTTGGAAGGAAGTAAGGATTCAGAGCAGCTATCTACTTTTATCCACAGCTCATCTCAGCAACCAAGGGCTCATCTGATGTAACACAACCTGGATAACAGAAGATGAGATTTCTAATGTGTAGGAAACAATCCTGTGACAGGAGGTATATGAGAAGTGATAAATCTGTATGCTTCAGTTATGTGAAATTCTGCCCAACTTCACAGCAGTGAAAGGCTGGAATAAGAGGTTAAAGTCTCAGCCAAAGGCACAAAGTGTATTTGACATTTTTGGTGCCAAGCCAGTGCTATCACATTAGCCAAACAGAGGATGCAGAGCAGTCTAGAGTCCAGGTCAAACCTGCAAACTGTGTGAGGCCACAGAGATATTTAAGTAACACTGTTAAACTGGAGAGCCTCTTCCAGTATTCTGATCCTTTACATCTGTCAAATCCAGTAGTCCTGTGGGTTGATGCATCTGAGACAGCTACATGGTCATTGTGTGGAGCCCAAATATCCTCTTTCTTGGGGACTTTGAAGAGAACAGTTTAAAAATAGCTTGGAGTCAAGCTTTTTTTCCTTGTCATGGTTACTCCTATGGGACCTTCTCTGCTTGAGATCTGCTCTGTGCCTGTTCTCTCCCAGTTCTGGGTTTATGAAATTTCAGTTTCTCGGAGGCTACCAGCACTTGTTAAAATGGTGAAGCAGCAAAGGGAATCCTATACCCTCTTTCAGTGCCCAGGGACCCCTTTTACTATCTGCTATTGTAAACTAGAAGCTATCCATTCCTGCCAGTCAAAGGCTGGTGCTTTATTGTAGATTAATAGAATGAGAGGGGAAAAAAA
>JAAGNO010014568.1:11781-58755 GCA_033439905.1 Ceryle rudis | reverse complement strand
CTTCTTTTCTTTGTTTTTCTTTTCTTTTCTTTTCTTTTCTTTCCTTTTCTTTTCTTTTCTTTTCTTTTGTGGGAGAGAGTAAAGAGAAACAGATGATTAATCTTTTGTTTCTTGATGGTTCAAGTATCCTTTTATGTATGAGTCATATGTCTAAATATTCTGGGTCACCAGTGACCTCTTCTTGGCCAGATTTACAAAACTTCTCCCTCCACGATCTAGCTGAAGAGTCTAAATTCATTCACTACTCTTGTCTTTCCAGGCTTTTCTATGTCTATAGTTTACTTTTGCCCTTTGTGGACAAGTGATATAATAACAAAGACAAAGGATTTAATTTTTTTTTTTCCTATGTGGTTTACATAGTTCTTACAAAGACCTGCTATGTCTTCTGTGGATGTTTTTTGCTGGGTAGCATATTAAAAATATTTTATGTGAGAAAAAAAATATAACCAAATAGTTTTGCATGCACTCCCTGCATTACCAAGTTTTATAGAAATCTTATTTTGAAGCAAACTGACTGAGATGGAAGCAGTTACAGAATACTGTTTATTGAACCTCTAGACAGTCAAATAGTATTTCATAAAACAGGAATAAGCAAATATTCACTGGTTAAGGGATAGCAACTTCTTACAGAATTTAAATGGACAGAGTAATCTCAGGCAGTTCCCACTCCCAGCATTCAGCATCTCTACTCTCTGTATATCAAATACCTAATGCACTAGGTATAAATGGGTGATGAAAACATTTTAAGTCAAAACCAGTAACTATATTTTCAAGTTTTTGGTGCCTATTTTCTTAAGTTACTGTCATTATCTGCACATCTACACCCTTGAGTGATACATCAATATGTGCTCTAAACCCTGATTTACAATCCCGCTGTTGATGCTTATAAGGTTAGGTGAGGGAGCTGCTCATAAATGAAAATATGAATGCACTTAATATCTGCCAAGAACTCTACGGATTTTTACCAAAAGCAAAGTCAGTACATAATAGGCATATTAGCTCTCCGAAGTTTAAGTACGCTAGTACTCAGTCTGTGACTTGGTCCTGACATTGCTCTGTGCTGCTTTTATTACACCATTCATTTCCATGAATTTACTTCCAATTTAGGTTTTGATTTAACAACACATTTAAACAGTACTACAGGACAGGAAGTGAAGCTGATGATGTGTCTGTAAGGACTTGCAATTCTTGAATTAATAATCTAACAATAGGATACTTTAAAGAAAATGGGAAAAAAACATAGTCAGTCGTGTACTGGCATTTAATAACAAATGTGTCGTGTAATCCACAGAAGGTAATTTTTCAGCTTTACTCAGTGTGGGTGAGGTCTTTACTGGAGCACTGTGTCTGCTTTGGGGCCATGCACTCGATGAAAGATGGAAACTAACTGGAGAAAAGCCAGAGGAAACCAACAGGGATGATGAAAACTTTGGAAAACATGATTTGAAAGGAAAGGTTCGAGGAAATGATGTGTTGTGGGGTTTGTTGTTGTTTGGTTGGTTGGTTTTTTGGTTTTTTTTTGATTATTTTTTTTTTTTTTTTTAAATCTAGAAATAAAGCATCTTGAAAGAGGACATAATGAAAGACTTCCAATACTTAAAACATTACTGTGAAAGACTATTATGAATTGCATCCATAAGGTTATGGGAAGAACTGTTTTAATTTATGGCAAAGATGGTTTAGGTTAGGCATTAAGAAACACCATTTACTGTTAGGAAAATCCAGGACTGGAGGATAACACCAGAAAGACTTATTACTCTTATGACTTGAGACTTCAAGGACAGATTAAACATATATCTTCCAGGAGAGGCCAAAATATAGTTATCTTGCCTCTGTGCATGGGATGGGGAAGATGTACTCCTGAGATCCCTTCCAGCCCTGTATCTCTGTGTTTTATGGTCTCTATGTGACTTAAATTTCTGTTGAAGCAGGGCCTTAGACTATCATCAGCTCCTAGACATCAAAGGCTTCATTTGGAAAGATTCATAGGCTGTCCATGTGTCAAATAGTTTTTTGTCCTTCGAGGAGAAGGTATCTCTCTGACTATTATTTCAGTCTCTGAGCTACAACTGACAGAGTTTTCTGCCTTCCTCTTTAGTTACTCAGCTGAACCAGACCTGCAGCAGCACAGCAAGAGAGCAGGCAGTTTCTGGAAAGATTTTACCAAGTAAGTCTGAATGAACCCAGCATGCACCAAGGGCTTATTTCCCTTCACACACTCTTCCCACCCTGTTCTGCACTGTTCTCGCCAAGGATCTAGTCTTGGAATACCCTTCAGGAATGATGTTCAAGAGGCAGAAAAATGCTCAGGGGTCATATGTCTAGCCAAAAGATAAAAGTTGAGGCTTCAGCCAAAATGGATGTGGATCAAGTATTGTCCCAGAAAAAACCCAAACCCAATCCCTGAGCATGCCAAACTTGTCTTTCTTTCATACCCAGTGAAGTTGGCCTATAGGGGCCTGACATTTACTTTTAGAGAGGGATGAAAGCTGAATGGCAGCACAAAACCAGAACAGGATTGCTGTATTAGCATCCATATTTCCTCTTACCATTGCCAGCAAGATCAAGAGATGAGAGATGAGAAGAGACCTTGACTGCAAATTTGACTCAGATGTGTTCTCTGCTGATTTTTATATGAAAGTTGTTATTGGTGATCCACCTTGGACTTTTAAGGATGCCTGCATGACTGTCAGCCATTGGCACTTGGACACTGCCAAGCATAGTAGTGACATGTTGGATAGGGGTCAAACTTTGTTAGTGCTGCATTATACTGAACTGGCTGAAATTTATCTCAGGGAAACAGAGGTGTCTAGAAGTATAAGAGTAGGCACTCTACACTCAGTGCAACACAGGAGATTTTGGGTACTGTTAACTGTCTACATCCTATAAGTAATTCAGGCTGCTCCTGCCTAAAATTCCAGCAGCAGAAATAATTTTACCTTGTGTGTTCTCCATTTGAACCAAGCCCTCGGTTTTATGACAGATTATGTCATACTAGGTCCACATAGGGTCCAAAGCACCTTGTAAAGGGTGTAGAATATATTTCTTTTTTTTTTTTTTTTTTTGTAAGTCATCTCCTACTCCAAGGTCTACTGAAAGTTTGAATGTATCTAGAGGCTTTTTAGAAACCAGACAGCAAACCTCAGCTTTTCACTGAGCAGATTCCCTTTCTCTCCTACAGTTCCAACAGAGCTGAGCAGAATATCAGTCTCCCAGCTGGAGCTGTCTCTCTAAGAAAGACCTAGCATCTGGAGGTGTTGAACAGCAAACGTCAGCAAGCCAAATACATCTTGACCTCACCCTTGTAATCGTAAGGCTCCAAGGAACCTCAGGCACTTCTCCAGCTTCAGGGCAGCAGGTACCACTGCAGTGGTGTCAGCAGCTCCCAGGCTGTGCAGTGCTGAGTCTGTGGAAAATGGAGGTGGTGCAACAGAGCAGGAACCCTGCCACAGCTCTGCAAGAGGGGAAAAGGGCCTGCCTCCATGCAGGAAACATGGATGGAAATCTTCTCTTATTCAGGAGAAAAGAGTGGGTTTAATTTCAGACCTCCACCAGAAGGTCTGCTCCAGAAAGTACAGAGCAGCTGATGAAGTGCAGGCTATGTGAGAGCACAGGGAGAGGCAGCTGCAGCCTGGGCTCATATGTAGAATGCCTTGTCTCATTACCAGGCATGACCGTGCACTTGGCAGTGTAGTAAGACAGCACATGGTAGGCCCACCATGCTGTGTCAGCAACACAGTCTGTGAGCATTGTTTTAGGTGTCTCCTGTGCCTTGCTTTGGGATAGCTGCAAGACTGTATTTCTTAATGCTTGGGAGAAGAGGTCCATCTTCTCAGTTCCCCAGGATCACCCCTGTATGCATTGTGCAGGCAGCTCACCTGCAGCAAGGCACTTCTGCAGAATCACAGCAAGTCACTGGAACAGCCTTTAGGGTTAATTCTCTCGACAGAACGCTGGATGGCCTCCTCACTTCTTGGCAGCTTGCCCAGTGGTTTCCAGTGAGCCACAACTCTTGAAGTTGCAGGGCACTAACCTCCCAAATGTCCAACTTCTTTCCCAGTGACCCTTAGAGAGGAGATGCTGGAGCTTCCAGGTTCCCAGTTCCCAGTCAGTCCTGGTGATGGTAAACTGGGAGACTGAAAGCCATAGGATCTGGACTTAAATCTGCCTAAGTAACATGGATAGTTCAGGTTTCCCTACCTCCACTGAAAGTCACCAGGTAGGATGAGCAAGAGCTGGAAGTCCTAAAACTATGATTTTTGGCTGCCATGCCAGCTGGCATGACACACAAAGAGCATGAGTGTCCCTTTGGGGGTATGTAGGTGACCCTGGCATCAGAGCCTCCCAGCTGTGCCCAAGGCCTAGGGTAGCTGAAAATTTCCTGTTCAGCTCAAGGCAGAGGTGCTGTCTCTCTCTCCCTGAGCTCATCCTCCAGCAGCAGCAGCAGGCAGGAGTGTGGCATGAGCAGCATCTCACCATTGCTAGCAAGTGCAGACCTCAGCATAGCTTGGGAGCCCTGTGGGACAGGACGCTCCCTACCACTGGCAGGCAGCTTGCAACTGTGTGGACCTGTGAGCAGTTAATTCATGGAGTCCCACAGGAATGCTGCGGGAGTACCTCCTGTGACATCAGCCATGTCATGCACCTTGCCAGGTGCCCAGCTCTGTGCACAGCCTGCACAAAGCATTGCTTCTGTCATGAGCTGGACATGTCAACCTCCTTTTCATGTCTATAAAGCAATCCTTTAGAAAGGATTTGTATATAGGCTATTCTATATATAAAATGAAAAAATTTTACATCTTCTGCTTAAGATTTTCTTTTGGAAGCCATAAGAATAAGTATTTTTCTATAGGCAAGCCAGGACATGTAAAATCAGTGGGGAGGTGGGATATTCACAGAAGTATGGACAAAAAAGGCTCTTTTAAATTAGATTCAGGAAAGGGCTATGCCTTTTCCATTAGACAGGCTTTAAAGGCACTGGGATATAAAACAAAATCCAAGCCAAATACTGAGAGCAATGTAACCAGTGAAACAATGGGAAAGTTGTTTATCAACATACACAGCCCTGGAACGGCCATGCTGTAAGTTAAGCACGCACACCGAATGTATTTTGTGCTGCTGGTGCCAAAGCCCTCAGCTAGCCCTCTGAAAGCTAACTCAGATACAGCATGCTGACATTTCCCTATCAACAACAGCTTGTGAGGCAATCGCTGTGAGAGGATATACAACATTCATTTGTTTCAAACACTCACGCGGAACAGCTTGGACTCTGTCATCCTAACCAGCTGTTCTTCAGCAATCCCACACATAAGGTGCATTGCGCAGCTTCCACGTGTGTCTCTAGAGCAGCATGTCCTGCTTTCCTACTGCTCCATACTAAGCACTGCCAAATGCCAACCACTCTGTCCAGTTACTTCAGCTCTCTCCTGAGCACCACCTCTCACAAATCAGCAAGCACAGGACTATTTCTCTCATAGGGCATCTCAGAAAGGATGCCCTTGTTTGCTGTTATCAGATTACACTTCTGCAGCAGATGCATTGACCTTCTGTTTGATCCAAATCTTCCTCACTAGATTCCCCCCTGAAGTGAAATCTTCTTGCTGTGGTGGCTGTGGGGAGACAAGGTATGACAAATCTAGTTAAGCTTATCTGATTCACAGACATTTCTCTCTCCTGCCTGGACCTTTGGGGACGGTTTTTCTCAAAGTGTGCCTTTGATGATATAAACTGGACTCAAGAATGCCTTTAAAGGCTGAAATCATAAGGGACAAAGAAATCTTGGGGAAACAACCCAGCTGAAGGGTTTGGCTCCTGTGCCATTATATCAAGGTGGCTGGCATAACTTGTGTGAAGGCTTTAATAGTAGCCCATGTTTCTTCTTGGATTGTTTCCTTGGCAGTGCTAGAAGATTTTTTAATGTTTTTGAAGGATCTACAAGCAGAAGAATGCTGACAACAAGTGCTCTGATTTTCCTGTCTTTTTTCTTATGTCTAAGAAGAAAAGAGCTTTCATATTTTCTTTCCAGTTTCCCACAGTAGAGCCTTGGAAGATGGTGTCATTCTGGGTTTGGAGAGCAGTGCAGCATGCAGCATCATCCCCAGCACAGAACATGACAGAGGGGCATTCTACTTCCTTGCAGATAGTGGGGAATGACAGGAGCACCACATTTCCTCTGCATGTGGGGACATCCTCTGTTTCAGTAGGGACTTCTCTGTACTTGATACACAGAATCTGTTGGCTCCCACAGGCATGTCTTCTGCATGAGTTGCTGTTTCGGTTTCAGAAAGTAAAGTATTCAGGACAGTTCTTCAAGGACTGAAAGGAATGTTTTTATCACAGCCACCAAAACTCCTCTCCTAAGCACTTTGATAAGAAAGCAAGTCATTTAGGTGAAGAGACTATATTTTTACATATCTGATCACCATTGTGTCTCAGCTGAGAGAAAGGACATCAAACATCTCCGATAGGTTTTAGATTTACATTTACATTTACAACTTTTCTGGGTCACGTTCACACTCTGGAATAGTGAGATGATGAACAGAAACATGATGTGTGAGTACATGAGTACATGTGCATGTGTAAAAGAGGGAGGAAGGCATCAGAAGCTTCAAGAAAAAGAGAATTTTTAAACCTTCATCTTCACTCAACCTGAATGTTAGGACAAATTACTAGAAAACTGGTTTTCTATTCTGTAGCAATTATCTTTTTTGTTTGTTTGTTTGTTGGTTTGGTTTGGTTTGTTTTGACAGATAGCTCTGCTTGCCAACACAATGAAATCAGCTGGTGTTTGTGCTGTCAAAAATGAAAGGGTTTCCTATTATTCCATTGATTTCATTATATTAGGTTAAGAAATCATGTGGTTGGCTACCAACAACGGAGCAATGATTCATGCTAGTTTATGCTGAGTCTGCTAGGGAAGTTTGTCACTGAAGAGACAAACATGGACTTCTCTTTATTTAAATTTTCTGGGCCTGGACCAAGGTCTTCTCCCAGAGGAGTCCTGAGTGTTACTGCAGCTTTGGGGTGCCATTATAGCACATGCATGCCAGAATAACTGAATAATCCTAACTGTTAGACTGAAATGAGTTCTGCTGAAGCAGAAAAAGAGAAGTAGAAATCCTGGGCAGAGGTCCTGCCAGATTAGCGCACACCTTGGCAGTCATTTATGTTTGCTCAGCATTTTGACTCCTGCTCTGCACCCCTAGGAACTGTCTAGTTGGCTTTAATTTAAAAGAAACAGGGAAAAGTAATGCATACCAAGAGTCATGAAGAGGTGTGAGGAGCCAGCTTGTCCCCGAAGATTGATTTTGGACACTGAGTCCAACAAGTCAAGTTTGTACTTGCCCAGCCCTAATAGACTTGTCTGTATTTCAGATTGGACTCTGACATAACCACTGTGTCATTTTAATTGTTTCAGAGACAGATTGTGAAGGACACAATTAGGTATGCAATCCTCTGCCACCACTTGTCATTTACTGGATAACAACCAACAACTTCTACAGAAGGCCAAAACATCCCACTCTCCTTTCCTGTCTCTCCCAAAACCCTTCCCCAAAACTGCATCAGAGCTCCATATTTTTGGTGTGCAGCTCCTTTTCCATTAGTCTTACGCTTATTTTCTCCAGGGTGCTCCACTGAGCTGATCTAGCAGACATATACAAGTGAGAGAAAGACGCAAGCAGAATATTTGTGTATAATGTATTCCAGGGGCTAAGCAGGAGCTTACAGACATTAAGAAGCCCAGACTTAACAGATGGTGGGAACTGGTGTTGCACTTGTTCTCATGTTGGCATTTGCCTTTGTCCAATGTTGTGATCAGTTAATTTGTGGAGATCACTAAGGCAAGTTACATAAGTGTCAGCATTTCAATGTATTTGTATTTGGTACCAGAGGGCTGTACTGACATCCAGAGGAACCTTTATAGGCTAGGGAATTGACTACAAGTTTCTTCATCAAGTTCCACAAAGGGAAATGCAAAGTCCTGTGCTGGGGAGGAACAAGCCCAGATACCAACAAAGACTGGATGTTGATCATCTGGAAAGCAGCTCTACAGAGAAAGCCCTGAAGGCTTTCCACTCACTGCACTGGTGGGTAATGAGTTGATCAAGAAGTATGCCCTCAAGGCAAATAAGGCTAAAATCTTGCTGGGATGCCCTAGGAGAGTGGTCAAACAAGGGCACAGGTCACCCAGAGAGTCTGTGAGGTGTCTGTCTTTAGCGATCTTCAAGACTGAACATGTCTGTGAGCTGCCTGCTCCAGATGACTGTGCTCTGAGCTGGGGATTAACTAGGTGATCTCCAGAGGGGCCTTCCAGCCTCTGTCATTGTGTAAATCTGTGATTATTTCAGAGCCATAGCAATGATGTTGGTGTAGCTACAACTGTGCTCCTGTGGATGAGTTTATGATGACATTCATAAAACACCATAGCATAGGAAAAAAGTATGCTTCCAGTTTAATGGAAGTAACAGCACAGCGCAAAAAATGTGACAAATGTGTTGCTGCTGCCACTCATGCCTGGGGTGGATCTCTGCCTGCTTGGATATCACTGATCATTACACTTCACACTTGTAGTGGAGTAATGTGCATCATGTTTTAGTGGGACTGAAAGTAGTGAAATTCTGTGGAAAGGGTAACTCAAGACTGACTTACCCAAAGCGGAGCAGGGGCCTGGAAATGGCACTTCTGGAGGAGGACTGCAGGACTGTAGAGGACCATCTGCCCCAGCAGATTTTGCAGAGTTTCCACTGTGGCAAGAAAGGCTAATGCTAACCTAGATTAAACCTCCTCCTTTTATACCTGTCCAAGTCCCATTTAGTGCCCCTGTAGATGGTGTTAAATCAATCACAGCTATAAAAAGAAATGTTTTCTCTGTGCCCTTCCTTTGCTCAAACATCTTTGGATGACAAATGAAGAGAAGGTGAGGTTGTCTTGGGACACTGGGCAAACAGGCTCATCTTGAAAGGTGGCAGAGGTTCTGACAAAACTGAGATACTAGGAGGAAAGGGACACACAAGACAGTCAAGCAGAGCAGCAAATCCCTTACTGTGAGTGTCTTCAGGCTCAGTCTCGGTAAATTTAGCACAACTTAACATTAAAGAAAAAAATCTGCAAACAGCTTGCTTATAGGCTGGGAGTTCATGCTCAGGGAGAAAATTCAGGGTCATGAAGAGTTATTTAATCCTGTTGAATAACAGGAGCCAAAGGCAGATGAATTCAAACAGAAAACAAGGCCTGAGGGGAAAGGCAGCCGCAGGAGTTTCTCACCATTCCCTTCTTGAAACCATGGGTCTCCTCTGGGCAGGTGAGGGGAGCACAGATGGAGGAGAAAGGCACCTGGCCAATAACTCAGTACAAAAGCTGGGGATAGAATTGCCTCAGGCAGATTTGTCACTAACCTGTGGCGTTTACCTCCTCACAACCTTTACCCACAGAGATCAAGCTGCCCTTCCACTGGGGAAGGTCATCAAACATCCATCTGGGTGGCCCAAAGTGAGGAGATGAAGCCTGAGAGGAGATGGGTACATCGGTTCTCAATGTGGGAAGGTTCATGGCCATTATTGAAGCAGGACACAGAAATATAGCTGGCAGCTCCCTGTGCACAGGGCAGTGCCCTCTTGCAGCTCAGCTCTCATCACCTCTGAGCAGAGCTAAGGACCTGCTACCCGACCTCTAGGTCTGATGTGAACCCTGTTCCATGGGTCCAACGTGGGTCTGCCCCATGTCTGACCCCATAGTACCATTGTGCCTTTGTGAAAAGTGCAGCAGGGCACAGCCCTCCTCACTCTTTTCCCCGGCTTTTGTTTGGAAAAAGGCCTAAAGCCATCACAGCCTTGCCTGACAAGTCTGAACCTCTGTTGGTGACAAAATTGTATTTATACTGACTGGAAATAGCTAACTTACTGGCTGAGATGGGTGAGCTGGATATTTTGGTAGGTCCCGCAGGAACCTTGGGCAATATGGGTGCTTTGACTGTACAACTCTTCATTAATTAGGAATGTTTCTGTACTGTGTTTTTACACATGGATCTACTCTCATATGCATCTGGCAATTAGTTTATTCCCAAGAATGTGAAGTAATTTTTGGCCCTTAAACTGGAGGCATGAGTGTCTGTTTTTTAACTCTTTGCTGCCACTGGGGATGCTACATAAACCTCTGAAAGGCAAGAAACAGTTCCCCATTTGCTGTAGCAATAGCTGCAGAGATAAGGTTCTGGGACCTGTGGCAGTGAGTGGCTTTACTTATTACTATTGGAAAGGTTTTTTCACTGTAATGAATTTCAGATCTTAATAAATCACTTTAATGAAAGCCTTTTTCTCTTTTAAAGTAGGCAGGACAGGATTCTGGATGAGCCATAGACAGGTTTGGCTGTTATCTTGCTCGTGATGTAGCAGTCATATCCATTTTGTGTTATGTTTTTCATGTATTTTCTCAGTAAAATTTTTTATTTTTTTTTTTATTTCTGCAATCTTTGTTTCTGTTAACTTTGACTGAAGGAACAATATTTAGTGTCATCTAAAAATACATTATTAGGTTTTTTTTGGTGTTGAAATCAAAAAATGTTTTATTAGAAGAAGGTAGTAGCTTGATATGAAGTTGGATCAGCATTTATTAGTGTAAATTCCATGATCTGTCTCTCTCGGCATAGTTAGGTTTTCTGTTGCAGATAAGGATAAGGTTTAGCCAGGTAATATGCACAGGAATTTTTTGGCAGCAGAAAGAATATCACAAATCCTTGCATGTTTGAGATCCTATATGTCCATGTATTCTGACAGACAGTTGGATAATTTTCCTCTGTGTGAGGAGATTAGAGCAATAGAGATGAAATGCTGGTGAGCAGATGGTTTGGATGTCAGTTTTATGTTCCCCCTGCAGTCTTTAAAACAATGCTGCAAAGAGAACCTGTACATAAGATGGTTTCAGTGGTGCAGAAATAATGTAAAAAGGAAAAGAGTCCATCTTTTCAGCACAAGAGGACCTACCTGTCTGTGAATGTTTTCTTTATCCTTGTGAGTAACCTTCAAGCTGGGAGAGGTGTTACAGAGGTAAATCTAGCACATAGATGAGAACAGAGATCATCAAATTCTTACTCCTACCCATAGAAACATAGGGGAAGAGACAGAAAAGAGGGGAGACAAGCACACTTATTTTCTGCAAACTGCCCCCTAGGTCTGTTTCTCCTGTTTCATCATTCTCAAGAGTTCCCAAAAAGAATGAAGTCATGCCATCCTGATAGAGTGGTGTTTGGTACTTTTTAAACTTAGATGCATGGTGAGGTGCCAGGCTGTGGAAAGTCATGCCACCTCAGTGTTTTTACATCCTGCATCCTTTGCTTTCTTTGTCTCCTTACATGCTCTGATACTGATTTCTGGTCACATCATATCTTAGAAAAGCATGTTGCAGCCCATCAGAGTTGCATTCCTGAGGTATTCCCTGGGACCTCACTCTCAGTTTGTACCAGATGATAAAGAGTAAAACCCAGTAACCTTCGCCTACGCTAACTGCAAGGTTTGGTTTGACACCAACACCATTATAGGACTCCTATTCCAAAGTTCTAATGGTGAAGCCAAATTCTCACCATTACAGTCTGATGGTTTTTGGGGTTAATCTTCTGAACCTGTATCCTGTCTGGAGATCATGCCTAGCTCCTGGGCTTTTTCTCAGGCTGAATAGAGCAGTGGCAGAAAAAGCAAAGAGCACCTTTCAGCTTTCCTGTGCTGATGTTCTGATCTGAACTGTTTGAAAGTAATTGACATTATTTTTTTCTTGCCTGTTCTTGTTTCCAAGCCTAGACTGAAAAGTGGTGAAAAAGCCTCTGAGCTCCCTGCAGAAGACTGAGAAGCAATGCATCTGAGCAAGCCCCTGAGTATGTCAGGAAATACAAATGCTGGTGCTCTTCTGGAAGGCAATTGCAGTAGAGTTTTGCAGATGAAGGTTTTGTGATTCAAATCATGTTTGAGACTGACAGGACCTTCACAAGGATTGGAGCTCAGACCAAGAAAGGCTGTTTTGTGAAGCTGGTGGGTAGACTTGTGAGCACAGCCTTGGGTTCCAAGGAAAAAAATTGCTTCCACACTGGCAGGAGCCCTTTCAGTGTGCAAAGGCACCAGAACACCTGCATCATGGATGTAAGAGTTGGGAAAGAACAGAGACTTGCTTACTGGTTTTGGCTGTTTGCATCTGGTTGTCAAAACATCTGAGAGTCCATTGCAATGACATATGGGTTGCTAAAACACAGACCTGGATAATTCCATGGCTGATACGTGAACTGCACTGATGGTTTGTTAGGACATTTGGCTTCTTCCAGAGAAATTAGGAGGATCCAGCATGAATAAACAAGCTGTTAATGTTGTTGCATCTGTATCCTCCTCGAGATCAGCCTCCCAGCTCCCTCTGCCCATGGCCCCTTGTGCTCAACATAGAGGGCTGCTGTGCAGCATGCACTCTTACCTGCCGCTCATGGGCTGCTTGCTCATACTGGCGTATAAGAGGCACTCAGTGCAGTAACACCTTCATGGCTACACGTCAGGCTGGTAACTGGAACTTGCATCAGTGTACCAGAAGACATCCACAACCCTCAGTTCACACTGTATCCCCCCAGACATTAAGCCTTCAACTCCAGATACCACCATCAACAGTAGAAGGTTCTTTAAGGAATGCTCCCAGATATGCAGGACAGATCCACGTTTCCAAGACCAGCTGCAGCTGATGGCAAAGGCAAGAAAACAGTCATGGGCCCAGTGCCCTCACACCTCTTCCTGTGTGTGGGGAGCAGGAGGAAGAGCAGTGGCTGGGAAGCACTCCTGCTCACCAGCTTCAGCACAGAGATACGTCTTTTCTTATTGTTTGTGCACTGCCCACCACATGTCACCTTGTCCCTGCCTGACCCCCTTGACCAGTGTCTGCAGTGCCTTCCCAGCCCTTTTGCGTGGTGCAAACCATTGAAAGCACCTGCTGGGGGAATCTCCATCCCTCCAGTGGGGCTATGGGGGTGGTGCAGCTCAGCTTTCAGGGCAAAGCTCAAACATTTTCACTGTGGCTGAGAAAAGGCCTCCAAATTGGAGCAGTGAGACACGCATGTGGGAGAGACAGCTTCTCAAAGGCACCTGGTTTTCCCAAGCAGGCTGAGGTGGTGGATCACTTCCTTTGCAGGTCATCAGGGCCTCTCTAGGGTGGAAAGTGATGCAGCTGGAGGGTTTGCATTGTTAGCATCTGTGTAAATTTTATGAATTCATGTCATGACTCCTACACATTATGTGAATCCAGTGTGGAATGTGAGCTAAAGCTCAAGTAATCACCTGGGGCTCAACACTAGCGTTGTTATGAAAAATAAGTACGTGGTTCAAAAGCTGAACTCTTTAATCAATTGCTTCCTACTTTCCAGGCATTTGAAATCAGTAGTAAATGGACTCAGTATGTCCACCAGACTGAAAAATAAGCCAGGATTGTGTCTTAATCGTACTAAATCAGTAAGTACCAGTCAGTCCTCTTTTGTTGTGGTTGTTTTGTCAACAGTCTATCAAGCTTTTACCTTGGTAGTGATCCAAGTGTCACAGTTGAGTATCCTCAACTTAGAGGAAGAGATTGCAGCCATAAAAATCTAATTTGAAATCTATTAAGTCTCTTAGTCATTTGTTTTTCACATACTGGAAGTTCTTCTGCTCTGCTAGTTTTGTAAATCCCTGGACAAGAAAGCACAACATGATGAATGGAAAGTGTGCTGTGTTTTACGTTCTCTGTCCTCATTCTCTTGGAGGTTAGACTGGGTTCCTCTGGTGGCACAGCAGAGGGGACATCACAGTGACAGACCTGGGGAAGTCCAGCGGCAGGTGTCAGAATCCTGTGCACACTGTGGTACCATACCAATCACACCTGCTACCCATCTCCCTGCAAAGCAAGGAGGTCTGTGCAGGGGCTCAGGGCCCCAGGGGGACTGAAGCCTTGCCCCATCCTTTGTGGGGAGCAGGGCTGCCCCAGCCTGCCACTGCCCTGGGAATGAGGCCTGTGGAACTGGGCACCATGAAGAAGGGAAGGACTGAGCTCACAGACTGGGTGACTACTTACAGTCAGGGATGTTTTTGAGTCCAGAGTGCCTCAGTCACTCACATGTGTCAAGTGCTCACGCTGTCCTCAAAGCAGCTGGAAAGACAAGAACAGTAACAGTGAGCACTAATGCAGCCTCAGGAGGCCTTTGGAAGAGGTTGCAGGTGCTCTTCCTGCAGTCCACAGCAGTTTCTTGGGGTCCTTGGGAACATAGTGTTGTTGTTTTGACCACCTTGGGGCTCTCACATTTTTCCCATGTGTGCAGTGTGAATAACCACAAAACAGGAAGATGGTTTGTGCAGAATATGAAGTTTCAGGGAAGTGTGTTCCTAACCCACATGCATTAGAAGCTCCATGAATACAATGTAATGCTGCGTGCACTGTTTTGCTGACCCATCAAAATGAAAAAAAAAATTAAAGTGACATAGTTTTTTGATTCTTTTATTCACTTTGAAGCACTTCTGACACAGGAAATTTCATTGTACAGTTATGCCATTTTTGAAAAACAGCCACACGTGTGTGTCTAGGGGGACCATGTTACTTTAGACCAACTGTGATTCACATAAATACATTTAGGAACCCTCCCAGAAAAGCTGTGAGGTTGGTGCTGTAAATATTTATCATTATGAAAAATTTTATGGACTTTTATGGGACTGGACTTGATAGTAAGGCACACCGGGTAACAAGTCCTTTCAGAACTGGGAACATTCTCCCCACTCTATAGAAGATTACTTTTCTAGAAAGGATCAAAAATATTACCTACTTTTGCAAAAAAAAAAAAAAAAAAAGAAAAGAAAAGAAAAAAAAGTTATTTAAAGGAGCTAAAAAACGTTTTGCTTAAGGCAGACAAAGCAAAGACATTTTACATTGTTTTGGGTAAGTTTTACAAGAAATACTGTTCTGGTATTCTTACTGAAAACATTATCAAAATAATGAAAAATGTTTTTGCTTCAAGAAAACAGTAACAGCCCTGTAGTAGCTTGCTGCGGTTACAACCCTTTCAGCACTGGTGTTCTTGGAGCTCTTGGACTAACTCCAGCAACAGCGGGGGGTTTCATCTCAACCTACTATTCAAAGTGAAAGCTCAGCATTGGGATGGGTGCAAGCAGAAACAAAGTTGGGGGAAGAAAGCCAGGCTTATGGAAACGTGCAGTCATGATTAACTGTTCATGGAACCTTCCTGCAACTGTCAGATAAATTCCCGCACTAGCTAAACATTATCTGTCTGTGCTGCTTCTTGGGTTAAATTTCACTTCTGTTGCAATTATAGTCCTGTTAGTGGAGTGACTGAAATTATTAATTTGGCTTCTTCTATGTGTTCTTCTTGCTTCCAACCCCAAGTCTGCATTTAGGTTTTTCTAACATCTCTTTTTTCGCTTCTTCCTTCTGGCAGGAAACTGTATTCAGGAAACAAGAGGCCTGTTGTTATGAGAAAAATTTGCCTGTCACCCACGAGTGCTGTATGAAGTATGTTTATACAGCATTCTGGAATTTACACAGATGTTTGGGAAATGTGCAGGCATTCAGATGATCAGTTTTACTCAGATGATCAATTTACTCAGATGATCAATGGTGCCGTGCAAATATTTTAGGTGCAAGACATGTAACAGATAAAGTTTCTTTTCTGTTATTCTTAACTGTAAATACCATTAGCCACAGCCTCAGCTGATGATAGATGACAGCAGCCCACTTTGGCTCTGCTGGTGCTGTTAGCACCATGAGAAAAGAGGCTAAAAGCCTCACTGGAGGGTGACAGCAACACAGGCTGCAGCTTATTGTCCCCAAAGCTGCAGCCCAGCCCTGAGCACACAGGAGCTGTGATCTGGGCAGGCAGGGACACAGCAGCAGTAGAGCTAAAGAGCAGGCAGGCTACCCCTGCCCATATGTGACCCTGAGTTGGCTCCTCACTGGCAGGTGCAGTGCTAGGAGAAGCTCCAGTGTGAAGACATACCATCCCACCATCGACACTTGCTCTTCAATAGGCAGAAAGAAGGACAGTGGAGTGGGAACATGAGCATCCCATAGTCATGTGTGAGGAACAAAGGTACTATATGGTTAAAAAGGACTTTGTACTAGCCAGGACAGCAACAGTGTTAGACTAGACCCTCAGCCTCAACCCTTCCCTTACACTGCTGTCTTCTGAGATGAATCCCATGTCAGCCTGGGCATGTGTATTATTCCTCCATGTAAGCCAGACATCCTAGTTTGTTTCCTCTCTATCTTCTTTCTTTCTCTCTACAAGAAAGACCTGGAGTGGCAAGCACATAAATGCAGGATGCACAGTGAGCTCTTTGCAGCTCCTGGGTGATACAGTCAGTGACACTGGTCACCTGGCAAAGCTTGGTGGGTTAAACCTTGAATTCACTGATGTGGCATTGTTCGCTACTATTACACTGTGAACTAAAGGGTGGATGTTCATTTTTGCAGATGTATCAATCTCATAAGGAATGTTGCAGGGATGGAAGGGGCAGGACTGTGCTCCTGCAGCTGCTAACACAGCAGCAGGACAGGAGCATAGCTCTACATCCTATCTCATCAAAGGACACTGTCCCTGCAGCATACTAACCAGCTTGTTCAAACAGACTTCGTTTTTCCTGTGTACCGTCAGGGATATAACCACTTGTTAACTGAAAAATGTTTTATTGCTGCTTATTTCTGCCTCTGTTTTCCTCCTAATCTGCAGCACACCATGGAAACATGGTGTGTCAGGAGAGGTCAAGTCACAGAAAAAGACATTTAGAGATGGGTGATTTTGTACCTGCTGGCCACTTACACATGGCTTTTTCCTTATGGACTGCAGTGTAGGCATATGTATCTCAAAATAGCCAAGGCAGTTAAAAATAAAGGCACTAGCTGGTTTTATTTTAAACTGCTTTCTTTAGTTTTTTACAAGATGCACAGTTCCTGAATCCTTCCTGATTGAAAAAAGGCATTGAGCTTTACATCTATCTTAATGAGTTTATAACCTGCCTCTCTGCCTTTATCCAAGAGAAAGCTTTATTTATTTTTATGGGACCTGTTACCTGTTGGAAAGCCAGGAGGCCTGGTGGAGATTTCCAGTCTGTAGCATTAGTTTTGTTATTAGCCTTTAACATCAGTGCACTGCATAGTCAAGCCAGCATCTTTAGACCATATGACTCAAACTAACAGGATTTGTTAATTCAATTTGTTGATGCCAAGAGCTTCCCTAGTTAATCTACTTGAAACTTTTTGCATATTGTTTTGCAAGATTGCTATAATCATTTGTTTAGATCATCTCTCAAAAGAGCAGCAAAGGGCTTGATACTAGACTGCTGTAACAGATGAGATGGTCATCTCATGATACTCCTGATACAGAGAGTAACAGCAATGAAGGCTAAATTAATAACTGCAGGGAAGAATCTGTTGTTTTCCCTTTGATGTCCTCTCATGGTCTTTAACTTCATTTGTTCAGCAGAGTTCAAATAGACACTGTACTTTTTTCATACTTCCGAGAAAATGTTTATTCTGATGACATCTAGTGCCTCAGAAATGTGCAGTAGTTAATTAACTTCTTCCTGAAAAGGTATTAACAAAGGAGGGTCTTCTTAAGAAGTCAATGTTTGAGAAAGAGTCCCCCAAATCAGTTTCTGCTCAGAAATATTTCCTGACTAGAAATCAGCTTAGGTTTTATTCTTGAAAAACTCTAAAAATATGTGCTTGATACAAAGTTTTTTTAAGTTCTGTTTAACCATATTTATTGAATCAAGGCCTAAAAAGATGAAGTCCTGACCAATTTACAAGAAATGGCTCAGTTGACATGAATTACTTTGAAATGTTATAGCACCTTCAAAGAGCAGAAGCTTGGTAGGAGGTTTGTCTGTAGCTTGAAGTGAGAAGTTTTGTACGAAGAATGTAAAAGTTGTTTATTTTTAACTGACATCCTATTTTTCCTATAACTGGTTATGAGAAAAACCTGCCTGGAAAGACACAACACTGCCATTTGGAACAAGGTACATTACTGTCTTCCTGACTGTGACTCAGACATTAGGTCTGTAGAAAAAAATCTACTGCTTTTTTTTCTTTTCTTTTTTTTCCTTTCATGATGAAAAATAAACCACTGAAAATGAATGTGCTGTAGAAACAGAAACATTTCCTCTACTGGTGAAAAGAGAAACAAATGAGTTAAGAAAAAAGCAAGGACTCCCTGACCTCATATTTTCCATAATACACTACTGCAGGAATTAAAATGAATGCTGGCAGATGAGGAGTGGAAAAGTTTGCTTCTGCTAACATTGAGGTGATACCACTCTATGTAACTGTAAAGCAAGGACTACTTCCATTTTGCTCTGTGAGTTTGTTTTGTCTGCACTTTCTAGAGTCATCCTCCAGGCATCTGCACATGCTTGGTCACTCATAGATGAAAAAAGCTAGGAAATGCACTTTCTTTACTCTTCTGCCTCTCTGTTTAGTATGTGTCTATTCCAGCAGACAGGTACACTTTTGTGTGACTAAGATCAGCTCTTAGTAGTTGAACAATAAACAAAAATATCCTGCTAGGCTGGTGTTCACAAGTCTCTGTTCAATAAAATACTTACACCTCTGTTTAAATCCATCAGCGAAGCACTGAAGCATAAATTTAATGATATTCACATACTCAGTTCCATTAGCTTTAGTGGTCTATAAACCCATACTGAGAATCAGATGGACACTGAAGGATGTCCTGAAGGGTATTGGCTTACCTAGGGACTCAGAAGTCTGGGAGCTGAGGGTGACCCACTTGTCGGGTAGTTAGTCTTCTCCTGTCAGCAACAATTATTCAGAGTGATGTCTGTTAATCATGGAAGGACTGATGGTCAATCTCACATAGCATACAGGATGTACACACTGAGGTTGGTGAGCACTTTGCTTCTGAGACATGTATTTGGCAGCTGGATGGCTGGAGGGAGACTTTCCTTGTGACTGAAGAAGAAATGGAGGCAAATACATTGCCTGGATACTCTTGGCGTCTTTTCCAAGAACATTACTCGAGAGACTCTGCTGTTAACTACAAACCTGTCCAGTCTAGAGCCAGGCTGAGAAGTATTTCAAGGCATCAGAATATGTTATCTCAGGCAGATGTGATTTTGTGTTTGGAGTATCCTAGTTTCAGATGGAATAAAGGTTTTTTTTTTTTTCCTAGTAATTGGTACAGTGCTGTTTGGGATTTAGGATGAGTGTAACATTGATAACTCACTGATGTTTTAGTTGTTATTAAGCAGCATTTTTACTAAGTGGAGGACTTTCAACTTCTGATACTGCCCTGCCAGCAGATGCTGTTAGGGCACAAGGAGCTGGGAGGGGACACAGCAAGGACAGTTGACCGAAACTTGCCGAAGGGGTATTCCGTACCATATGACATCATGCCCAGTATATAAGCTGGGGGGAGCTGGCCAAGGTGCACCACAGCTCAAAGACTGAATGGGCATCGGTCAGTGGGTAGCAAGTAACTATATTATGCAACACTTGTTTTGTATATTCTATTGTTATTATAATAATTCCCCCTTCTTTTTCTGTCCTATTAAACTGCCTTAATCTCAGCCCATGAGATTTACTTTTTTTTTTCCAATTATCTCCCCCATCCCACGGAGAGGGGTAGTGAGTGAACAGCTGCATGGTGCTTAATTGCCATCTGGGATGAAACCATGACAGGAGGCAGCTAGGAAACACCCCTCCCACAGGTAGAGTAGGAGCCCCCAAGAACTCCATTGAGCCCACCACCAGCCGTGTCAAGGCACTGCTCTTCCCTGGGGCAGGGAAGCAGCCATCGTGGAGCACCTGTGGACACCCCTGCAAGGTAATAGTATTTCACCAGTTTTCAGTAACTGAGGATGTGGCCTGAGGGGAATTGGATGAATGCACACAACATGCAAGGCAGGAAGGGGGAGAACTTTTGGTACAAAAGGAACATTAACTTTACCAAGTTTTCAATTGAAAAAAAGAAGGGTGGAAAATGGAAAGATGAGGGGAAATTGCCCACCGATTACAAATACAAATGGAGAGTCCAAAGAAAACAGGCTTTACAAGAGGGTTATGAAGAGGTTAGCATAAAGTTTCTCTTCACCTTTTGACCCATCTGTGAGTCACTCTAAGATAAGACTCAGCAGAGAATTGTCATATGGGAAACTAAACAAAGGCAGCTCTTCTCCTAAATAAATAAGTGCTCTACCCAGGGGGAATAACAGAAATGTAAAGCTGATATCTCACTCATATCCTTCAGCTTTGTGTTTCTGGGCATTATTTTAGGCACTTGAAGTGCTGGAAAAAAAATCTAGCCTCAAGCTCAGGACCAGGTAAGTAAAAAGAATTCAAGTAGTACAGTAGCACAACATCTCCTCCCCTCTGCCCTTTGTCACGTACAGGAAAAGTTAATTGTCTCTACAACCATCCCTTCTTCACTTGGACTCCATCAAACAGCAAGCAACTTCTATGGAAAGAATCCCATGAACTTCAGGGGTGTTTCTAATGGGCCAACTGAAATCAACAGACAATCCTCTGTTCATGTCATGTTCATGGGATCCATCCCATGTTTTGATGCTGGGTGACTGTGCTGCCTGTCACAAGGCAAGCCTCTGAGCTGATGATAGCCTATGCTCATATTTGGGTTTACAGAAGTCAAGCACAGAGTAGTGGAAGACAGAACACAGTAGAGATATAACTGGCTGCTTTCCGGGTGGGTTTTGCAGGAAGCTATTCTGCTAGTGAAACTGAGCTAATTTCCATTTACTGGGGGGTATATCTACATGACACCACTGTAACCCACCACAAAGCTGTAGCTGTGATTGCTGTTCCATAGCCCTAATGTAGTCATAGCCCACTGTGTATAAAGGCATGTCAAAATGTCTTGAGCTGGTGCTGACATGTATTTGGCTAGGGTTTTATCAGATCTGTTTGACCTTGACACAGAAGACTGGATTGCCCTCTTTTGGTACTGAAGAACCCCCTGCCAAAGGATCCCATTCTTGTCTTTCTCTGAAAAAAAATTTGCCTGCTAATGGAGGACCCAGCCCTCTAGCGACTGTCACCAAACTTATCCCAGCAGGGGCAGGGAGGGAATGTGCACAGCTGTGACTGTGCCATGAAGCCAAGCCATGAGGACAGGAAATGATGAGGTTTGCTATACAAAAGTATTTTTGGAACCATTTCTTTATGAAGTATCAGTGATAATGAAACCAGACAAAAGAAACTGATAGTAAATGCAAGCAGATGGTGTTTCCAGATGCTCCCAGTACTTTCTCCAACACAGTGCCTCAGCAGTGCCTGATAGCTGAGGAATGGGTGACATACAAGGATGAGAAATGATCTGTTTTTATTTTTAATGATGCCCTTTTTTCATACAAAGAGTTTAGTTTTATCTGCTCTGATGCTATAATTTGACAAATTTCAGTTCAATGAGTTTTGTTTGGATTGGAAGAGGGACTTCCACATTTTCTCACATTAAAATTGGCATTCATCACCTTGGAAAGAGAGAATATATGAGTAAAAGCCTACCAATGCAAATGTCAGCAACTTCCCTCTCCCATCATCTCTTCTACCCTTCAGCTCAACCCCTTGCAGGTAGCTCCCTGCCTTCCCTCCAGGAACCTGACAGCCATCACACTGTGCAGTTGATGTGATGCTGGCTGTAACCACACTGTTGAATCTGCCTTTGCATTTATCTCATCTTTTCTCTTCTGCATTATCTATTTAGAGAGCATCCTCTCTGGGAACAATGACTAGAACAAGGAAACCTTCCTGCTTGGCAGTACTTTGGTAAATAAAAAATAATATTAATGATAATAAAACCAGTGATAATAACTATGGCAACAGCAACAGATTAACCAGGTTATTCCTGTCACTCTTCAGTGAATACAGTTGCTTGGAAAAATGAATTAACTGAATCTCTTATGAACAGCCAGTCCACTTTAGCATATGCAGAGGACTAAGCCTATCAGCTGTGCCATCATAACTGTCCATTCATGTGCTCTTAGAGCATGGCAGACGAAGTAAGGCATCTTTATATAGTTCCAGGAAGAAAATGTCTAGGATAAATGTCAGCACCTTGCAATTCCTGCAAATATGCATTGGACAAATGGCACAGCTCCACCCATGCAGACAGGTCCCTTGATCTGCAGTAACATCATTGTATGCACGAGGCTCAAGTTTACTCACCTTGAATTGACATCTGGTCAAAGACTCAGACCATAATGAGGTGTTACTGTCTGCCCAGGGTGCTTCTCTGCACCACAAGGCCAAAACCCCCTCAGAAGTCCAGGGTGTAGCATTTTTAATAGCATTGAACTGAGAGGTGAGCTTGTGTTTTCTTTTGAAAATGATTTCACCAACCTAAAACCAAATGGCAGGGAAGAATTCAAAAGTTTGGCCATAAATCCCTCCAAAAGTTTTTTTTTTTTGTTTTGGCAGGAGAGAAACAAGCTAGAGGATCCTTCCCAGACCTATAGGGCCAATTTCAACCTCACTGTGAGGCCATCTCCATCAGCAGCTATTTAGTTTATTGCACGAAATTGCTGGAACATCACGTTTGAGGCTGGCTCTTTGATTGATTTGTGAAAGTTATGAAGAATCCAACCAAAACACCACAAACTCAGAGGAAACAGATCTTGTTTTTATGTCAACAGCCTGACAGATAGTAGATGAGGCCCCATTTCCCCTACAGGCTATCAAAGTGTAATTTGATCAAGGCACAGGACATAAATGAAGATGACATAGTCATGCTGCAACTGGAAACAGGCCTCCAGCAGTGGCAACCGAGTTTGTTCATATTTGCTACGGAAATTGCAAATCTTCTTGTCTCAAGATGTAGCTTTCTGCTTCAAAAGGCTGTTATGAACAAGTGTGAACATGCTCAGTCTTTGCTGTCCCAGGCACTGACTGCGGTGGAAAACCAGGACCTTCCCTAGAGACAATGTCTCACCTACTGCAGTGAAAATAAGTCTGTTTTGGGAGAACCTAAGGGTTTTAAAATACTTCTTGTATTAATAAAGCACAAGTCTGTTTGAAACTTTTAATAAAAGAAAGCAAGAGAGCCAAAGACATTTGCCCAAGTGATTGGTGTCCTTAAGAATACCCCAAGAAGTGGGATCCTGCCTGCTCTGAGTTCCCATCTGCCTTGGCTGAGGCAGAATACTATGTGATAATGATCAAGCTGTTCTGGGGTTACAGATTTTCTCCACAGAAAATTCCATCCTGGACTAAACACAAGGTTGGTCAATGCCGACATGCTTCTGTGAAGCTCTTTGGTTTTCAACAAAACAGCATTTTTGACCAAAACCGGTTGTTTTGAAAAACATTTCCTTGGGTCAGGTGCTTTTACACTGTGTTCAAATGTCCATCGTGCCAAGTGCTTTTCTAGTGTTCAAATACTCTACATTTTTCAGTCAAAGATCTGAAAAAACTGTTTAAACCTTGCAAAATATAAAGCAGATTGTGCTCCTGCAGCCAGATAAATCTACAGTGGAGACCTGGTTTGAACATTTTAACGGCAGCTTTTTTTTCATATCCAGATATTGGTTTGGTGGTCAAAATGTTTTGCAAGGATACAGTGTTTGTAAAAGTATTTTTGATGGCATAGTTCCTGAGACCCTTAGAGAAAGGTGAATGACAGAGACAGGAGTTGTGACTTTATTCTGCTTTGTGAAAGAATTTTGGCTTTTTCCCAGTCTGGAACAAAAACAGCTTTAGGCTCCCTCATAAGTCTGTCTCATAGCAGTATCATTTCCTGCCGAGTCAGAAAACAGCACTGACCAGGTGCTCTCATTTCGTTAGCACTTTGGTGGATCCTTGAGAAAACTGTGGGATGGACTATGAAAAGGGGCAGCACAGCCCATGCAAATCCCCTAGAAGCCCTCATCTTTCATGTTATATTAATTTTATCCCAGCTGTGACACTTCTGTTTCCAGTGTGCCACAGGCACTTTTATTGATGATACACAATTGTCTCAGAATTTTCCTGCTGCTTTTAGCCCTTGAAGCCTATCTCAAAGGTACGTAGGCAGAGGAACCCTCATGCTCCTGGAAAATATTTAGTGGTCAGGGGGATGCAAAGTATTGACCATACCAATAGACTAGGAATGTTCAGGATTGAGTCTTGGACTCATCAAATATGAGTGTCTACACTTCATCTACATGCATCTACATCTTATCCTCAACCCATTAGTGGACAGTGGAAAGGAATGATGCAATTCACTTCTTCCTAAAAAAGGTGTCTTCAACAGGGCAGCTGAGCAGGACAGTACCAATCTGATTGTAAAGGCAGCTGAGTTATGGGGGTTAGATCCAGCACAGTTTCCGTGCCAGGTCCCTCCGTGGTGCAAACAGGGGCAAAAGGCAGAAAGGCTGGCTGCCCACTGCATTCAGCCAGTGGCACCTGGGAGCTGGAGTGGGGTGAGAGAGTCACTGAACCCCACCCTCCCTCAATGCTGCTGTCATGAGCCTCCACACTTCCCCCTGCTCTCACTGCCAGGGGTGCCAATCCACAGCACCTTGGCAGAACATAGTGATGTAAACCAGCTGTGAACTGAGAAGGAAGCTCCTCCATTACCCTGTCCTCTATCTTCACCCCCATTCTCTCCTCTCTCTGCCTGCAAAGCCAAGGGCACATCCATCAGGGTCAGGAGCCTCCACTAAGAGTGTGTGAAATAGCCTTCAGCTGGATCAAATGTAAAGGCTTGGCATGATGCGTGTGCAGAGATAAGCTTTTCTCCTCTGTTTGCCAAAAACCAATTTACAACAGTGAAGTGTTGTGATTGCCTGGCAAGTTGATCCTGTTGTAAGAGTTCATCAGGCATTGCTTTCAGCACCAGCAGAAGATGCCTGACAGCATGGTTGCCGTACACAAATACAGTTACAGGTAGCTTCTCTGAGAGAATTTCTCTGATCAACCCATTTTGAAAGCCAGGAAGACAAGTGGTAAAGGAATAAGCTCTTGTGCACTCTCCATCCACCCAAGGACAAAAGCAAGGTGAAGAAACTGTGTGTCTGTCCTCAGTAGGCTGCTGTGCTACTGCAGAGCTCTCATATGGAGGGCAGGAGATGGACTTTGTCAAGGAGAAGACTGCTCCCTCTCCTGAGGTCATGGGGAATGGGGACACCCACATCTCATCAAGGTGTCTATATTCATGTGTTCAATGAAGCTGTTGCCTTCAGAATTCCTGCAGTTTGGGGAATCTTCAGTCTGTCACAGAAACTAACACGAGCATTTCTTAGCTCTACTGAATACTCATAAGATCATTTTTTCAGTTTCTTTTAAGACCAGTGAGTTTCAGGAAAATTGTGGCAGCTACTTTACTTTAACCAGCATATGATCTGTAGACAGACCTGGATTTTAGGATTTATGCTTTCTCTGTTGGAGAGAAGGATGTCTTCCTAGTCCTGCTTCAAATATCTGAAGAGAGCAGAACACCCTTTTTATGAACTTTATTATGGTGAAAATTTGTTCACCGCAACAGGAAAAGTCCCACATGTTAACTGTGCTCTGCAGCACACACACGCTGCAATTCCAGGTAGTAGGAGCTTTCCTCTGGAATGAAATTAGGCACCGGTGTAATTCTTTTCACGTACCACGTGTTGTCTTTCATTTCGAGGATTTTGTTGTGCCTTGCAAATGTCAATTGCTTAAGGCACATAGCTCACGTAGGTAAAATTTATCGGTTTTCATTATATTTATTACCAAGATCACTTGAGTGAAACCCAGGTGTTCTGGGTAGAAACCCATCCTCCTTGGCAGGCAGCCCTCCCTGGCCCTCGGGGAGAGAAAATTATCTTCAAAGTGATTCCCAGGAATTCATTTCCTCAGCTTGTGATTAGGTTTTCTAGCCTTTTTTGATTCTGAGCTGTGTACATTTATGCAGCTGGGCATACACCTGAGTTCTGGGTGCGTGGATCCCCAAATTGACAATCCTGACTAGACTTCTTCTGAAATTGCCACGAGACCCACTTCTAATGAGGGAGCACTGCCTGTTCACAGAGAAAGCCTAGACATAGTCAGGACTGGAAATCCATAGCAGCCATAGGAGTCTTCCTGGCCAGCATCACGCCCTTTGGGGGACAGCACCCTAGCTCTCCTGGGTTTGCCCTGTAGGTGTGCCATGTGCTGGCTAATGGTCTGCAGCTGGAAGGTGTCCTGCTCCTCTAAGGGGAGCACTCATGGGCAACAACAGCAACTTCCCCATCACAACTCCCCTGACAGGGTGCAGTCCCAAGCACCCCAGAGCCAGGTTAAAAATGAGCCTGTGCTGTTGGGATCTCCTCACAGGGTATACATAGTCTGGTAGGTCTGATGTACATGAAAGCAAGCATGGCTATTCTACTGCACATACCACTTGTGAGGTAGCCTGCCTATGTGTAGAGGTACAACACGAGTTTTTACTTGCTTGATGACTCCACAACAACTGGAACATTTTTCAGTCCTTCATTTAGACTGTGGTGAATGTGAAGTGATAAAGGATCATTTTAATGCTTGAGTGTGAATGTTGTACCTGTATGTGACTGAAAAGTTTTTAGGCTTTAATTTTAACCTATTTTTGCCCACTCATAGGGGTAAGAGTAAAAAAATCCTGAGCCTTTAAAAGTGAATTGAATTGCATTGGTTTTACTCTGGTAGATTTAAAAATTCTTTTATGGAATTAGGGTAATCAATTGCTTTAAAAGCAAAGTTTTTATACAACTAGTTATAGTTGTCCTTTGAGTGAATACCAAGTAATACTGATGTGAAACCTGTGTAGCTCACGTTCCAAGAAGTGGAATATTCCAACATCCAAAACTACCCTGTTAGTACTACTGACAGCAATGTCCATCCTATAACACTTGCAAGATGAATGTAAATCATCAGAGGCTAGTCTATATGTATTGCCATATTTTATTTATCTGGTTAAATTTCTACATGGTATCTGGAAAAATACAGTTTTCTATTATTTGTCCTTTGTCATGATGAATAGAAATGGGATAGCATCAGCGTTTTGAGCGGTGTCTTATCAAGGGACCAGAGACTTGGGAACAATTAAAAGAAAATCTATATTGAAGGGATGTATATAAATATGTTTTCCTGGATTTTAGGTCTCTAACTGATTTCCAGGTCTTCTGTCTTTAATAAATGGCTTCATTTTGTTGCAATTCCCCCTATGAGATCATCTACTTTTGAACCAAAGTACTGAAATGTCTTTTGAACAAGATTACTATTTTGGGATAGATCTACAGAGCACATTGACAGAGGCATGCTCTTTGGCACTATGGTGTGTTCATGGAGACGAGAGAAGCAGAAAAGTTTCCACACCAGTATTGACAAAATGTTTCTGTGGACTAGCAGAGAATCAGGGCTAGAACACCTTCTGCCAGGGTATAGCTTCAGGCAGAGCTTTGTGGCTTGCTTGACTTCACTATGGTTGTGGGGTGACTTGGGATCCCTGCTCCCCAAAAGAGGGTGTCTGTATGTGGACTCTTTTGGCTATGTAGCAGTAAAGAAAGGTTCTGCCTAATGACAGCCTCGAGGGGAAAAAATAGAGAGATAAGGCAACTTGTCCAAGGTAGTCTTAGGAAATCTCCAAGGGATTCACAATTAACTGACATTTGGTAGGGGAGAGAGTGAGAGAGGGGGAGAGAGCAAAAGAGCAGCTGCAGTGTGAGACTTGAGCTTGTACTGTCAGCGTGGATGAACAGATAAAGACAACAGTGGGGCTACCAGTATCTACATTGGTATTAATTATACCTCTTACTTTCTGTAAATAAATTACACAGGAGTAAATGCATCTATATGAGGGGTTGTGCTGCTTTAATCATACTATTACACTTAAAATATACTAAATCTTGCCTGTAGGGAAGGGTTCAGCCTCAGCAGATAGAAAAGTGATATGAGTAGCCTTGTGGGCTCCCTGCTTTACTTAGGCACCCCGATCTTGTCTACTCTCTTCTGGATCTGGTCACCTTCCCTGTGCAGCCCAGCTCCGGCCCTGCTGGACCTCCAATGCCTTACCTTCCTGGTGTGAAGTTAGCTGCACCACAGACTGCTCTGGCTTGTAGATAGCCATGTGGAAATAATCAACTGCTACAAGCAGCCTTTGGTACAGCAAGAGCTGCTGTTCAACACACAAATTAAAGCAAACCAGCTTTCCTTATGAGAAATGCTCGAGGCTCAACCCTTATCAGTCTAGGCTTATCCTGAGTGCCACAAAGGACAGAATTATTCAGAGGTGATGGGAAATAGTGTTATGACACCTTTTTCTCTCTGGCATGGAGCCAGCCAGAGACTGAAGTGACTGCCAGCACTAATCAGGGGAGCTGGTAGATCTCTGTTCACACGTCTGCCCTCTCCCTCTGTGGTACAGACCGCCCCCCTGCCTGGGCCACTTTGTGAAATTGGTACCAGACTTTGCGATATTTATTGATAAATTACAAACTGTAGGAGGCTGGGATAGCTTGGTACCTTCTAACCCTGTCTGGTGGGGCAGCAAGTTGAAACAAGTTGATTCCTGCATATCCTAGATACAGGCTCAGTGAGCTGGAACAAACAGGCAGCCCCTGGCCACACCTGCAACTCCTGAATACCTTGGAAAGGTGCCCACAACAAGGCCATAGCCCCCATGGAAGAAGGTCCAAGTTTCCCTGACAAGATTAATGACCACAGTGGAAAAGTACTAGCTGAAGTACTGACCAAAGTCAGTCATCTTGTGACCCTATAAATGTTGATCCTAAGTAAGGCCCATTGGAGCTCCCTGGGATCCCAGTGGGCTGAGTCTCGCATCTGTCCCTGAGCTGGGACCCCTCTCAGACCTGACTGTCCACCCATTAAAGCTGACAAAAGGGAAGACTGTCTGCTTGTAATAAGCTGATGGAGACATGTGTATTCACAATCTCTAGGATGTTATGAAAGCCCAGAGAACCCTGGGTGCCTAAATTTATTATAATCTACAGAAAGGAAAGATCTTAATCGTGGGTTAACCTGTCCGTCTGGATATAGTTGTGTGTGTGTGTTATTTGCTTTTTGCTTAGTGAGCTTTGCTAAATTTTATGTGAATCACTGTATTAACTGTAACTGATTACTGTTGTTTGACTGATTAAGCATTGTTATTTCATAAGTTACCCCAACAATGTTTATATATTATAAAAGCTACTATTTCTTTAAATTGCTGCTACCTCAAATTTACATAATATGCACTGTATTATGTTAAAGCACTACACTGAAGTGTCAATTTCCAAATCCTTTTAAGCATAAACCATTGACCAGGTCTGGAACTAGGGGTAGATCTAACCTTATTCTCTGAAGGAGATCAGAGGACAAAGGGGTTCATTCTGAACCTTGTGACCCAATGGGAGGGTTTCCTTTACCTCTTTCATTCCCAGTGTCCCTGATATTATTAGTCACAAACCCTTAACTGGGTTTAAGACTAGATTTCGAAACACCTAGGCTCTTCTTTGAGAAGTTTAGATAACAAGGGAGTCCATTCTGACAACCTGGTAACTCTACAGGAGGACAACACTTACTCTTCTATTCCAAATTCCCATGAAAATCACCATAGCCCAACTCCAAGTCACTTTCCACTATATAGAAATATTCACACAAGTATTTTAATCCAGTCATTTTAATCAATTTACTTTAAAGCAAGTAATGTAGTGACCTTGCCATCAAATTGAGCCTTGATTAACTTTTGTTGATTTTTGCTAAAATCTATCAAATTCATTTAAGCTTTGTCAAATTATTAATCTACCACAATAAACCATATTGCTGCTTTTCTATTGAGTAGGGTGCATTTCACTCATTCTGCATCAGAATCCTGAATTAGGATTCTGCAACAAGGGATTTAAGTGATTTCAAGGAGAACCACTCTTCCTGCGATGCCCCCATCTGTAGGCATGCTTGGAGCTGCAGCTGCTGGAGCACCCCTGGTTATGCCAGATGTGAGTTTCCAGTGATGAGTGATCTACAGCCATCCCTTAGCACAGGTTGTCTAGATTCAATCTAGGATAGAGCCCTTGGTCTACTGGTGTACCAGGAGCTCAGAAAGATTTTACCTTGCCTGCTTCTCTCTTACCAGAGGGCAATCTGATTGCTGGAGAAACAGCCACGGGTCAAGTTAAAATACTGATGGGAACTGGTGCAACATGTGAGAGGGAAAAGCCCCAAATCTGTGTGTAGAGAGGGTAGGAGTAAATCTTAAAAACTGTTCCTGAAAGGTACTTCACTGATAGGTGCAGAAGTCCTGACTCATTCCCATAGTGCCTTAAATTGATAATGACTTCCCATGGGCAGAATGTGTCATATACAGGTCATCTTTACTTCACTGAGTCTCAAAGTGCTGAATTAGCTCATATATGGGCTGGAAAGAAAGGTTTTTGCATGGACTGTTCAGGACTTTGGGAAAAAGTGCTACAGGAAAATATTTTTCTCTATGTATGTTGCTTTCTGTTGACATAGAAAACAGAAATTTAGGGCATTGTGTACAAACATATGATTGCCAACAATTGTCATTCAGAAAGCAACAGATTTCAATCAGTTTTGGTCTGTCACTGAGACATATGTTCCTCCTTGGTTGTACTAGGAACAGCATATCCCATGCGGCAGTAGGTGAAGGAGAAAGGAGAGGTACAAGAGCTCCTAGGTGCTGCTGTTCTGGAGGAATGAACTGGTCAGTAAGCAGGAATCCACAAGCAGGACTTCAAAGTCCTAAGGAAGCACAGGCAGGGAATGGGTAGGATAGTGAACCTGCCTCTGTCCTCTCTGAAAGAAGATGAGCTTGAGTAGAGATGACCATGGGAAGGCAGTGATTTAAGCAACTTGGGGTGTAGAGGTCCCCAGCTGTTACACCACAAACATGGAGAGGGAGGCAGTAAAATAGTGGAGGAAGTAGTAGAGGGGCAAGTGGCTTGTGGAGGCAGCTGTCTTCCCCTAAAAGGGAAGGAGCTGGCAGGTCAGGAGGCATATTCAAGCTCCCCATCTCCTTAA
The DNA here is from genome assembly GCA_033439905.1 of Ceryle rudis. Classification (NCBI taxonomy): domain Eukaryota; kingdom Metazoa; phylum Chordata; class Aves; order Coraciiformes; family Cerylidae; genus Ceryle; species Ceryle rudis. The sequence continues at coordinate 27,786 of JAAGNO010014568.1, read as the reverse complement.
GGGACGGACTTTGATCCCATGCTCTTGAGGGCTTAGTATTGGTTAGCAAGTAGAAAAAAGGCCAGAAATGTACAGTTTTATTAACTCTTGTGAAAACATTTGTACAAGCCAGTTTTCATTCCTACTTCTTGGAAATATCTTGGACCAGACCTCTTCAATTTAGACAGTGTCTCCATTCCTGAAGCATCCCGTGACAAGGAATATTAACTCTTTTGGTCTCCTGAGACCAGAGGTTAGCTGTGTTTTTCTGTATAAAGAAAGCCAAGTCCTATAGTTCATTTTTTCCTTTCAGCTTTGTACAGAAAGAGCAGATACAGATGTGTTCATACATATCAGTCCCATCTGTTGTGTACGATATGAAGGAGACAGAAGGGACCAGCAATCAGTCTGACAGTGAGAAGTTCCTACATAAGAAAATACTATTGCTAGAGCCTCTAGGAATTGTGGCTTTACTCGCTATAATAAGAAAACAGTTTTCTTTTTTGTGCAAAAGCAGTAAGGAGAGTGGAAGACATATTTTGTCATATCCCCCAAAACTGGGGTTTAAACTGTGATCCTCACATTATTTCCCACAAGTACAAGCCTGCTGATGTGACAAAGCATAGGATTACTGTAACAGCCATAGGGACTGGGTGATTGCACCCATTCCAGGGGTTGCTTGCTGGATACCGCAGCATTGTCTTTGTGGAGTAAGATATATACCTTGTGTCTCAGGAGTCTGATAAAATAAAATTCAATAAATTAAAAGAAAGTAGGACAGGTACAGTCATAATTGGATAAATAGGGCTTTTGGTGAATGAAGAGTTTTTGCTGATATTTCATATCAAGGAAACATTACTCATGGTTGGATAACTATTTTAATCAGAAAGGGTAAAATGTGCACTGTATTAATTGCATATTAATTGCAGAGCTGCTGAAACCCTTAGAGATTCAGCTTGTGCATGGAATACAGTTTCAAAGCTTTACACTTTCATCTGTTTAATCAAGTATCTACCTGCTATTTTGAATCTCTATAAAAATGTAACCACACATTCCTCACTGTTAGAAGACATTTGACTCATCTTCCCCAGAAAGGTTTCTCTGGGGATTCTTGAAATTATTTAAAAGAAATTTTGTCTATTTCTTGACCGAGTTGTTCAGTGGCTAACTAGGAAAAGACAGTAGGAAGAACTTTGCAGCATTATGGACAGTGAAGCACTTGAACAGATTTCCCATGGAGCCAATACAGTTTCCAGCACTTTAGGTCTGTAGGAAGAGATTAGGCAAGTGCTAGTCAGTAATTACTTAGTTCTCCCTACCCAAGGGTAAGGGAATGGAGTGAACAGTCATTCTGTTCTCTTTCTGCAAGAGAAACACATGTTCAGCCAGAAACAAATAGGACAGAGATTTCATGTATTTTTCTCATCAATGATCTCATTGCTGAACAGGTCCTGAATAAGCAAGAGGATTATTTAAATGGCTGTGAAACATAACTTTAAAGTATCTGAGCTAAGTCAGTAAGTATACATTTAAAGTTGCTAGAATACTCTTTGTGTGATGATATCCTGAGGGATATTTTGCTCATGTGCTTGACTAGACATCCTAGATGCTAAATAGCTTTTGAGTGGGTTGAGTTGAAAACCATTAAGTATGGTGAGGTTAGAAGAGTGCTGGACCATATTTTATTAAATGAGCCTGAAGTTTACGTAAGTAGCTAGCCAATCTGAGGGAGCAATTCATCAGGTTTTTCCTTTGTCCCTCTCCTATGTCCTTATGTGAGGGGAAAAAAGCTGATGTGATCCAGATAGATTGAGCATGCTAATCAGACTGTCCCCGTGTAGTCTTCGGCTACTTGCATTGCTCAGCCAAAACAAAACCCAACTGGCACACCCTAACACCTGCAGAAAAGAAGGCAAATGTTATGTAGGACAGCTATATTTGGATTTTTTAAAAAAATATCTGAAATATTTAATAATGGCACTTAAAAATCAGTTATGTGTAGCTCATTTTGCCTTTTCTTTCCTCATTCCTTCAGTCAAACTTGTCTACAAGTCTGAGAAGGCATCTGACTAATGAAATCTTTATGCAAATTTCATATGGCCCTACATCTCAGATTGTATCTTTCTTTCATCTGAAGTGAATCATTTTTCTTATACCAATTCTAAGAAATGCTGGCCCATGAGAATACAGACATTTCTCTTTTCTTTTTAGCATTTGTACACAGAAAAAAACCAAACCCAAACCAACTAACCAACCAACCAAAAAGCAACAAAACCAAAACAAACCAAAAAACACCTTTATCCTGGTGGCAAGAAACCAGCTTTTGGTTTTTCCTACTGAAGCCACCCTATCTTAGCTTTTGAACTTTATTTAAAGTGTCGGTAGAATAATGTAATGATCTGTACTGATACACAGGCTGGCTTAGACTGTTGGACTTCCAATGATGAAAAAAACAAGTGTCTATATAGCTTAGATCAGAGATACAGCATTTTACACCAGCAATGAATTCATAGAGTGCTCCAAGGTTGAACACTAGAAGGGATGGGTCACTGAATATCCCATCTGAGGGCTCTGAGGACACAAGACACTGCAAAACAGGGACATTTACTCCAGGGAAGTGGCCTGGACAGTACAGCTGAGCACTATTTGCTTGCAGAGCAGTGAACTCTTGAGAGAGTTCAGGAGCTCTGCAGTGCTGAGCAGCATTCAGGGTCTCATATGGGTAAGGAGGGGCTGTCAGATCTTAAACATTTGCTTAATTTTAAGCACACAAACAATCCCAGTAACTATGTAGTTAGTGTATGTAGAGGCGCTAACTACATGGAAACCCACATAGCTGGACTCTTACCCAGCCCACCTTGCAGTGTGTTGCTCCAACAACAGAGCAATGCAGTCATTTTGTTTAAAGCAAGCCTGATAGCAAGATGAACCATTAATCTCCCCTCTCCTTCCCATTTGTTTTTCAGATGGAGATAACCAGGCCAGTCAGTATGTTGTAGATTATTCAGATCTGGAAGGAAAATTTGAAATCAAAAAATAAGTGAATTTGGTTCGAAGGGAAAGACTTTGAATCAGATGTACTCTTTATTCTTTTTATTGAGTGCCAAGAGCTCTCGTGATCTGAGGGAAAGCTGTTAGCACTTGGAAGCCTCCTATTCAAGTCCCCAGATCTCTCTTTATGCCTGGGAATAGGACAAGTGGGAGTCCTATCTTATGTACCTAAAATTAGTCATCTAAGCCTAGGTCAGTCACCTCAAGTCTCCTGGGGAGAAAAAGTCTCCTTAAGATGTAATTCTTCTTGCCTTAAGACACCTGGATACCTATTTCTCTTCACTGATATAGAAGGAGGAATGGGTTTTTAGTGTTTCAAGATCACTGTACTTTTAAGTGTCTGAAGTTAATAAGAGAATTCTTTTCCTAAATTGTGATAGAAAAATATAAGTAGACATGCTGGATCATACTCAAAGTCCCCCTACACAGGCAGACTATTAGGTGCCCATATCCAATGGCAGGTGGCTGGGAAGGACACAGAAGCAGGATGAGAGTACAGAATACTTTCATCCCACAGCAATTCATTGCTCAGGGACTTCATCCCACCAAGATACTCAATCTATTTTTTCTTTGAGAAGTTAAAAATTAGTAACTTCTAGCCAAGATAGAAAGTGTTTGATCCCAAGATTCTACTTTAAAGTACCTGTATGTAAAATTAATTCAGAGGGCTGTGAGTATGCTCACCCTGAATGAAACTTGATGGAAACATATGGGCTCATGGACAGCTGAAGACTGCCTAATTTCATGGAAACACCTGTTCACAGACATTTTCTTGCCTAGGCATGGATATAAACTAGTCAATGGAGATCTAGGATTGTCTAAACTCGTGCCATTTTAAGTGCCCTCATACATCCCTTCTGGCCCCCTCATGCCACTCCAAGAAGGTGTGGATCTCCTGTATGTTCTGGACTGTATCTATTAGCCCTGTGCATATTTATTATGATGTCTCAGGTGGCATTAGATACTTGTGCATTGGTAATTGAAACCTGGTGGTGGCTGGTTGGCCAGCATGCTAGCAAGGTGCTGCTGACTCATTCAACTCTGGGGCTATAATGGAACCTTCAAAACCTGATGCACATGGACAGACCTTCTCTGAAACTAGATCTTATTCTGGCTGCCCACTGCTAACTCCTCTGTTTGTTAAACACAGTGCTCTAATGACACTGTTAAACCACATGTCTCTTTTTGGTTCATTTGACTTTAAATATTAATTATGAAATTAAGAGAAAAGTTACACAGTTAAAATAAGAACATACTGAAAAAAGTATATATTAAAAAAGGCTCCAGTAATTTAACCAGTATTGTTAAATTTGCCAGGTGACTTAAAATGTCAGTTTCAGCCATCATGTGCAGATGCATCCCTGCTCAGTAATGCTAAATTTTATCCTGCGTGATCCCTGCCTTTTCTTTCCAGTTCAGTAAACAGCTCCATAATCTGGTTATACCATGAATATATTCCAGCTGTGCACTGCCATCTTCACACTGTGAGACTCCACATTGCTGCTTGAACCTTCACGATATCTGGTGTAAGAGGGTTTAAACTTCTTCACCTAAACTTTGTGTTAACACTTTCAGTGGGTAAGAAAAGTATCTGTGCTGCTTTTCATTGCTCTGTGTGAGTGAGTCCAAGAACTGGAGTCAGCAGACAAAGAAGTGTGGGTTGGATCATTGGACAGTGAGGTGGATTGGGGGCTGGCTGAAGGAAAGAGCTCAGAGACCTGTGATGAGTCTAGTTGGAGGGCAGTCTAGTTGGAGGCCTGTGGTTAGTGGCATTTCCCAAGGGTCAGTACTAGGTCCAGTCCTATTCAATATATTCGTCACTGACCTGGACTAAGAGATAGAGTGTACTCTCAAGTTTGCTGATGATACAAAACTGGGAGGAGTGGCTGACACACCTGAAGGCTGTGCTGCCATCCAGCATGACCTAGACTGGATGGAGAGCTGGGCAAGGAGATATCTAATGAAATTCAATAAGGACAAGTGTAAAGTGCTGCATCTGGGGAAGAACAAGCCCATGGATGAGTACAGGTTGGAGTCTGATCTGTTGGAGGGAAGCTCTAGAGAAAAGGACCTGGGAGTCCTTGTGGACAACAGGATGACCATGAGCCAACAGTGTGCCCTTATGGTCAAGAAGGCCAGTGGCATCCTGGGATGCATTAGGAAAAGCGTGGCCAGTAGTTTGAGGGAGGTTCTCCTTCCCCTTTATTTTGTGTTGGTGCAGCCTCACCTGAGTACTGTGTTCAGTTCTGGGCTCCCAGTTCAAGAAGGACAAGGAACTACTCGAGAGGGTCCAGGTAGGGCCACTAAGAAGATTAAGGGCCTGGAGTACCTATCATATAAGGAAAGGCTGAGAGAGCTGGGTCTGTTTAGCTTGAAGAAGAAGAGGCTGAGGGGGGATCTTATCAATGCTTATAAATATCTAAAGGGTGGGTGTCAGGAAGATTGGGACAAGCTCTTCTCAGTGGTATCCAGTGTCAGAACTAGGGGCAATGGCCATAAACTGGAAAAGAGGAGGTTCAACCTCAACATGAAAAAATCCTTCTTCACTGTAAGAGTAACAGCACTGGAACAGGATGCCCAGAGAGGTGATGGAATCTCCATTTCTGAAGACTTTCAAAAGCCACCTGGACTTGTTCCTGTGTGATATACTCTAGGCAATCCTGCTCTGACAGAGGGGTTGGACTAGATGATCTTTAAAGGTCCCTTTCAACCCTTACTATTCTGTGATTCTGAGTGGCAGATAGCATTTCACTGCTGGTTGATCTCATGCTGCTCTCCCTGGCTGCACTCGGGAATCTGGACCCACAGAAAACATTAGCTCAGCAGCAGCTCAGGAAGGACCATTTCAAACAATTTGTAAACTCCCACAAAGAGCCATGGAAAGGCTCTAACTGGGCAAACAAGAAATTTGGGCTGGGGGCAGATTAGGGAGTCTCTGTTACCAAAGGTACTTATGTGCACTTGGAAAGGAGTCCCACCAGGGGCAATTCCCCAGTTATTCCTCATCTCCTGCACCATGTCTTGGATCAGGAAAGTCAGTTTAGGTTTTTATTAAAACTTAGAAACTGCACTCTTGTTTCTCATATCTGTCTAAAGGATAACTTAGCTGCAAGTTCTGCTTGTGTGACCTGTTAGCATCCGAAGTATTCAGATAAAAAGATGAACATTATCTTCTTGTTATCTCCAAGAGTCAACATAGTTTAAGGGTTTTTCTTGCCAGACCTTCTAAAGTTTCAGTACAAAGCCAGATGTGGGGTTTATTTTTACCTCATTTCTCAAATATTTTTGGAGTTTATCTCTTCATCTACAACATCTTTTTCAAATCTTTTGTCTCCTTTTCTTCTTCATTAAGGTTCTAAAATCTGTTTTATATGCCCAGGTCTAGAATCAACATTACCTGTTGGATGAGGTATCTTCAAGCTAAATGAAGAAATGGTGTTATATTCAAGAGTATTATTTAAAGGTAGTTTATTCAATACAGCAGAACCCATTTGCTGATGCAGAAGGTGATGTGTCAGGTTTGCACACGGAACTGCTGGAGCAGCACAACCTTTCCATTTACCTGTTATAGCTTCCCTTTTGTAAGCTGAAGATGTTTATGTGTATCGTAAATATATGTGCATTATAAACATTCAGACATCTGCTGGGAAAAGTACTACACTGAAAATTATTGCAATATGTTAATGGTTCCTGGTTTTCGTATCATCCAAGAAAACTGGAATCCTCAAAACAAGGACCCCTATACAAAGATCTTCTCCACTATCCAGACTTGAATGTCTGGAAAATAGAAGTTGGTTCACCATGAACAAATCATTCCAACATACTGATTCATTAGCCTCTGTTGAAGGGTGAACAACAATTCTTTAATTTCACACAGGCTTATTCATCTGGAGTTCTTCTCCTCATCTTGTTTAAGACTTTTTGCCAAGAGTTATAGGGAAAACACAGAAACTGTAACAAGAGTCCAGAAAATTTATCCCAAAACAAAAACAATCTTTTCTTTCCCACATTCCACACACCCCAGAAAATCCAACCAGCCAACCAACAATGTTTGTAAAATTGTCATTACAAAACTAAATAAAACATCTTAGCTTTCTATTTTTGGTCCTGCACAAATAAGATTGGGGTGAGGGGTACAGGGAGGGGAGGTCAGGGGTTATCCACATGAGAATGGAGAAATGGGGGAAAAAACTTAGGCCATATGTGTGGAAGCAGTTTTTCACTCTTCCAGTGATAGATGTCCGAGAGGCCTTTCCAAGACCAAGAGCAACAGGGTGTTCCCATCTGTGAAGGATCTTCTCCAGTGGGATGTTAGTGCAAAGCAAGGCTCTTCATGTGTGGGCTAGACTGCCTTCCCACGTCCCATGTCCCCTGGCAGGATTGGGGATCACAGGGCTCCCAGGTTCTCTGAAGGGACAGGGGATGACAGCCATAAGGGCAGCATGGCATTTATTATAGGCTCTGTGAGCCTGCCCGGGTCCTGTGTGCCTTCCTGAGGGATTCCCTGCTCATTCACTGCTCTTCAGTTAGCTGCACCAAAGCTACCTGTCCAGGAAGTGTTTACATTTAGACAACTGTATTTCCCAGCTGTGCTAGAGCTTTACTTCTGGGACCTACAGTCACCTCTCAGTGTCAATGGTGAGGTGATCCCAATCACAAATATGCTCAGAGGGAGCTGCAAACCCCATGGAGGGCAGCAGCATGCTGGTGTCTTCAGAAAAATACATCTTCACATGAGAAACCATGTTGCAATAGAAACTAGGTGTGCAATAAAAATCTATAGCTACAGTGTCAACAGTCCTGCAGTGCATTTGAACACTGGGGAGAGACCCCATGGGAGTATGGAGAAGGGAAGATGAAGGCAGTTCCCAGTGACCAAAGTCAATAGTCCAAGGCAAGTGTGGAGCTGGGTACTTTTGAAAATGAGGTCTTCAGTGCATTACAAAGTAAGGGTAGGATGCACCTCACTAAACTGCCAAACAAGTAGGTCAGACTGCCTTTACACAGTGAGAAATAAGCACAGTTTAGCTCCTCCTAGAACAGAGATATTTGCTCTGTACAGATGCACAGGGGACATCTAAGGCTCGGGGAGATGAACTCTGCTCTAGGAGTCGAGCTTTTCACATCTGTTTCCTGAAACTGTAGCTGGAATTTGCACATATTGATCCATGTTACACTGGATTCTGTTTTCAACCAGCATGGACTCCAAGTGGAGGAAACATGTTACAAAAACCTAGTCCAACATATTTTACTTTTTCTTTTTTCAACCACTTCAGATTTTATATGCTACTATTTAAAACTCTAAGCATGGAGGAACAGGAAGGTGGGTGTCACTTTAAGCACACAAAATCACAGAAGCAGCAGAAGAAACCACTTGCAACCTTACTAATGTGTACTACTAGATGTATGTTTCTCTGAAATGGAGTTTATTTACAAACAAGGCACTCTCTTTACATGTGATCTCTAAAAAGAGATTATAAAGTCATATAGCAGAGATTTGACTTTACATAGCTAGGATCTCTCTGGCCTTCTCAGGTAGAAGCATCTGTGGGTTCCTCTCTTTGAGCCACTTACAAATGAATCTCAAAGAACTGAGTCCCCTTCATAATGCATCTGCCTTTGCTGCATGTGCACATACCATATGAATTTAAATAGCTAGCTACAGGAGTAATCATGAAATGCACTTGGAGATTAATTTTTTTAAAAACATATATTGTAAAAACAAACAGTAAATATTTGTGGAAGAAGTTTACATTCTTATTTATTCCAAGTATAAATAAATTGGTTTGAAAAAGGCTATTACATTAGCAACAGTCAAGCTGTTCACTTAATCCATCATGTTTCCATAACTACAGAGCTCACAGAGCAAGGATGGACACAAGGCACTAACAGCGTTTCCTCTCACAGCTGGGATCTCATGTGCAAATGTTCACTCGTGGATATAACCCTTGTCTAAAGGACTCTCACCTGGCCCCCTGAGCAAAGCCAAGGTCTATACCGGGGCTTAATATATGTATTCTGCATCATGATCCTTTTCTCCATGGGCTTGCATGGGATACTTGTGCAAAGGCCAGAAGTCAGTGAGAAAATGTCTACTGACCTCAGCTTGGGTCGAAGTTATATGTTCTGCTTGGCCTGGCAGTACATAACTTGTCTTTTCCCACTCTGTAGATACCTGTGGTGACTACAGTGGCCCTATCAGCTTTCCAGATCTCTGTTGTCCTCCCAGCATCACCAAATTTTGTGGTTTGACCAAACTGGGAATGATCTAGATTAAGTGCAGCAGGAAAGCCATGTATTTGAATACCTGGTGTACCACGCTTCAACACCGTCCACTTTCGGTCCCAGACAGGCTGCTGGTAAACAAAGTAGTATGCTAGGCTGGTATAGCAAGGGCATAGCTCAATGGTTATAGTACATATATAGGTGCTTAGAGAGTACAATATCAAGTTTTTGTTGTATTTGCATTTGCCACAAAGGTCAGAACAGATTGTAAAAGGCTTAAAACCTTAAATTCTCACTCTGTACTCTGAGAGGGCACAGACCTGAGCCCAGTCCCCCAGGTCTAAAGCCACCTCGAATGTCTGGGTGTCAGCCTGAATCCTGACACCATGTGACAGCTCAGAGCAATAAGATGTTTTATCATCTCACTTCTAGGTGGTCCTTACACCTGCCAAATGAGGGGTCTTTACAGCAGTTGACACCTGGTAATTCCATTTCTTAATCTTATTTTTGTAGAGTAGTAGCACATGTAGACCAGAATTTGAAATATCCAAACCCTTTCTTGAGGCAGGCACCTCCATGGCCTTGTTTGCTCACACTGGTTTATTTAGGTCTGTTGTTTCTGGAGCAACAGCATGCCTTGTTCTTATCAGATTCACCTGGGATCGCACTGCACACCCGTGGAAGCATGAGGGCATGTAAACAGCCATGCAGACACAGACAACAACTGTACCCATCTCAGTAGCCTGGCCAAAAGCGGAGTTTTGTGGAAATTCAGTATAGAAAGCAGGTGACCAAATTCTTCATTGCAAATCATAAAACAATTATAGAAATCTTCACAGTAGAACTAATCTGAGATGCCTTCCCTAACCTTTTCTTAGGGACCTTCAGTGTTCCTAGGATCTTCTTGTCGATTAAACAAGCCAGTTCAGCAGCACTCCAGAATGTTGACTTTCATCATTCATCTCTCTTCTTGGTCTGTTATTTTCCTGGTTAGACCTGGGTTGTCGGGGGTTTTTTTGCTATTTTATTGAAATGAATCCTCAAAGCATCTTTGAAGATATCTCTTGCTTTTCCCCACTGCTGTCTAGTTTAGTAGTAGAGAATTAGTTTTACATATTTCAGCCTGAATAGACCCTTGTACCTCTGAGATGCAGATAAACATCCTTCAGCTTGCCTGTATTGATTTACTTTTACCATGAAAATAACTCTCTGGGACGCAATTTTCTTTTCTTCTCTAGCTTCCTGCATAGGAAGTTGATTTAAATAATCTTTTTTCTCGACTTTTCTCTGTCCAAGTTTTTATTGTCTTTGTAGCATCTTACAAAAGCCATGAATCCAAACAAGTTTGTGGCAACACTGTTTCTATAGGCACTGCCCACAATGTCTTAATATGGCAGGTGACCAAACCGGCTTTTGGAGGACTTGGTAAAAATCCTCTTTTCCCCACTCTGCCTGTGTTATGGCTTCATGGGTCCATTGCAGATCTTAACTCAGGAAGTGTTTGCTCCACTAGTTCTGGTTTGGAAAATTTGTAACAACCATTCCAGTGAGACTTCAAGCCAAAACAGTAGAAATACTGCTCGTGGTTTTCATTCTTTGGAGCTTTCATGTTCACACGCAAAGGCTATTCCAAGACCAACTGCCTTTGAGGTTGATAACCTTCTTCAATTTTGTTCTTAATAATTACATCGCATTGCATAGTTCAAATAAGAAAAATCTATTTTGAGATCATATCTATGGTGCTGGTGGATTCACATACCACCACTAGTGACTACTTTCTCTGGAAAAGGAAGCAATGAATAACTTAGTCTCACTTGAAAACTATGTAGGGGTTTTCATATGCATTGCACATGGTTTTATTCTCTGGAGAGTTTCCAGCATCCTTGGGCAGACTAAATACAGCAATGTCCCCGAAAAACTGTCATGAAGGAAATGACTATTTTGCCAGATTAAAAGGGTAATATGCTCATGTTATAGCAGAAAAATGATTTCGCAGTTTAGTCCCTTCGAAGTCAACACCATACTTCAGCTCTTCTAGCTAATAAGGTATATATAGTTAGACTTTTGTCTTCCTTCATGGAGTATAACTACATCATAGATAATACATGGTCATCTTATTTTCTGTGGGGATTGACACCATCCCATTGGTGAACAAAAATGACCTCTCTGAAGAGCTGCTCAGTCCTCACATCTATTTGCAAAAACTTGCTGCAGAATGTTTGTTTGGAAGTGCCTGCACAGAAATATTTTTGCCTGACAAAGGGTTGGGGTTTTTTGCACAAAAAATTGATACTTGATGACCGCTGTTTATTTTCTTACCTTTCAAGCTTTTCACCAGCAAAGATAAATACAATACATTTATTTAGCTTGCATGTCATTTGTTTTTAACATAATAAATAGAAACCACATTCACAACCACACATGCACTTTAAAATTCTCTACTATTTTGGCTTAAACCAGAGCAGTGAGCACGGTGAAGAAGCTCTTAAACTGTGTTACAGTATCTGACCTATTGTCCATACCTTACAGGCTGTAAGGATCATGTGCTGTGACATGGTTGTGCACCTTCCACCTGCCACTGCAGTCACAGGGTTAAAAACTCCCCGAATGACTCAGAAATATCACAAACCTAGGCACTCTGTAAGTGAAGTTTTCTTTCTCAGCAAATGACCAATAGTGACAGATCTATCCAGAAAGGAGGCCTCTGCTCTGAAGGGAGGCACAGGCAGAATGACTTGCCCAAAGCTGCTTTCGCCTGTGGTGGCTCAGCATCATTCTTCACACCTTCCCAAACACCTTCCCACCAGCCAGGCCACCTCGTCTCCCTCTTGCCCTGTGTCAGTGCTAGTCCTGCACACCAAAGCCTCTGCTCTTATGGCTGTCCATCTGCCTCTGTCAGCGTGCAGCCACAGGGAGCACCAGCTCACAAATGCAGAAAATGACAGGAGGTTTGTGCTGTCCACCTGTCTAGTCACTGACACCTGTTGCCATGATGCAATAGGAGCCTGGGGATGCAAACAAATCCTTTGCAGCACCAACAAGCAGAGAAGACATGCAGGGTGTAGTAACCCCACATGGTTTACTCCGTTATCCCAAATACCCTATTCACATTTGCCAGCAGATGTCACTCATTATATGTTTGACTTGTCCACAAACCAGGTGCACACTTTCCAAAGCAGAGTGAATACAGGACATTCTCTGTCCTTGTGTTCCATGGGCGGTTGCCTTTCACTTTATCTGACAGTAAGAGCTAAGATTTCAACAGGGTCCATATTCCAGGGGAAACTGGACAGGTGAGGAGATAGTGGGCAGAAATGTCCCTTGGCAGCAGGAGGGGCATGGCATGTGCTGCGGGGAAGCTGGGGCAGCCACCTGTACATGCACTGGGAGCTGCTTGCCATGCCATTCCACCACCATGCCCTCTGCACCCACCCCACAGAAGAAGTAGTCCTGAGGAAAGGTCCATTGTGTAAGACATGGACAATATAGCAGGTAGAGGTGAAGGAAGACTACCCCTCCCAAATAGGAGCTGTACCAGCCCCACTGCTGGCTGTTGGGGTCCCCATATCACACGTCCTGCTAAAAAAACCACCCCCAGATAAGATCCTGCTCAGATTTTGCAGAAGGAAGATGTAGAGTAAAAATTTCCATCTTAAATATCCCAGGTGGGATCAACTCACCTCCCAGAACACGCACTTTACTTTCAACCATTAGCTTAAAAAGAAGTTGAAGGACAAAGTGGACATCAAGGTAACAGAGCAAGGCCTGTAGGAAATGTGTAATATGCCAACACAAAATATGGTCAGAGCAGCCATCGGGCTTGACCTAGCTGCACACACAGATGGCAAGAGATTTATCCTGCATCAAAGCACATCTTTTAGAAAGCTACCTAATCTCTCCTTCAAGAGCCTAGGTAGTAATGAATCTGCAAAATAGTTCTCTTCCTGCTCGGAAAAGCGGACACTTATTTCAAGTAAGAATTTGCCTGCTTTCAACTTACAATCATTATACCGTGTTCTACCCCAGCAGAAAGGTCTATGTCCCACCAGAAGGATCACTGTCCATCATTTGACTTCTGTGGCTCTTGTCACTATTTCTGCTTCCTTCTCTCAGGGTGCATGCAGAGCCCAGGGACTTGCATGATTATGGATCACCTGTCCCCATTTCTGCAATGCCACTACACAGACATGGCAGAGTGCCCTGGCAGAGGTACTTGGATGCCCTTGTCCCAGCTGACCCTCCAATTGCTTTATCAGAAGGTACTTTTTGCAGCAGTCAGTTGGAGAAGTCATCAATCATACAGCTATCTGTGGCAACAAGCCCTACATGATGTGTACTAATGCTTGCCAGTGTTTTTAGGAGCTACAGGAACCCTGGCACTTAGGAAGGTGCAGATTAATTGTAGCTAACCTGATGCAACAGGAAACTTGTGTCCACCTCCCTAGTTTAAGGACAGACAAAGAGTGACATGAATAAGGCTCTGCTGGTAAACTTAACTAATGTCTCATTCTAAGTTTATTTTTAAAAGCCCTGTAACTCCTCAGTGCCAGCTCAAATCTCTGTTGGTCCCAACTTCTATCTTGACTGTGGTGTCACTGACCCCTCATCACAAACAAAAGCACTCTATCAACCGTGACAGGTTTCTCGAGGGTGAGATAGTGAATGAAATAAGAAATTCAACAGCTGATTTGAGTAAGGTTACACTTGCATGGAAGTGCTATTAATAATTGTTAAGATGTTGTAAATTTTTTTCAACCTTAATGCTATTAAAATCCTAGGTGACCATATGCATCACAGCCTGACAACTAAATATCATTTATCAGTAGACTGTAAAGGTTCTCTATTATTTCCTGCCTTTGTGACATATTTCAATCTCCAGGAACATAATCTGTCTCCCTCAAACTCTGTTAGTTTGTTGTGTCTCTGTCTTGCTTTCTGGGTTGTTCCAGGTTGAGCCTGTGGGATAGATTTATTTTCTTTCATCCTAGAGGCTGGAATCCCTCTCCCATATATGAACCTGCTTTAATACCTCAAAATATGTATGGAGATGATAGCCAGTGTATAATGATGATTTCTGAACTCCTGATCCCTCTCTGTTTCTTGTTTTCAGGTTTAAAAAAAAAAAAAGTATTTTAGAGTATTCTGATACTGCTTCTCAGAATTTGGTTTCAAGTCCCAATACTCAGCTGTTTCTATCTGGTCTTTCAATGTATTCCAAGATTTCTGCAAGCATCAGTGCTTCATTCACTTCCCTGCCTTACTCACCCCATATAGTAGATAGCAAAGTACTTTCATTTTCTTTACTGGACCCTCTTGTCTTGCTTTCATTGTGTTTATGCTTCAGTTTCGTGGGGATTTTTTTTGGTTGTTTTGGTTTGGTTTTTGCTTGTTTGCTTTTGTTGTTGTTTGTTTTGTTTTGTTTTGTTTTGTTTTGTTTTTACCTGGACAACCAGCTTTCTTGGTGGTCTGTGCATCTCATGCTGTCTATTCCCATCTGTTGCTTTGTTTGTCTATTAATCCACTTTCCTGCTGTGGGGCTCACCAGGCCAATGGCTACCAGCACTTTCCATATACTATGTGCTGGCAAATAGCACAAGGGAATCACATCTTGCAACAGCTAAGCTGGCTTTTTACTGAGAGGAAAAATTTCTGGAGATGCTATGATCAAGCTAGTATTCTGAGCAAGTACATGCAAGATGACTTCCTTGTTTCTCAGTAAACTAATCCCATCTTGTCCCACCCTTGAGGATTTCATGCAAGCTGTTATGTTTAAGAATGGGGGAGTCCAGAAGTACTGGTCTGAGTGCCTTCCAGTCTGAGGTGGCCTCATGTTGATACTCCTTGATTTGAACCAGTTTCTCTGGTATTTGATTCTATTTTGCGCCATCAATCTGTGGAAATGGTTGAGAGAGTCTGTGCAAAGAAACCCCAGACAGTCCTAATAAGTTGCATTATTTGTTATGGAAATACTTGTTGGCTTCAGAGTTGAACAGACAGCAATGAAGGAAGCCTGTGGGTCTGATGCCTAAATAAATAGTCCTCTTAAATATTTCACTTCACTCCATTTGTCCGGATGGCTCAGGTTCAGCAGTGAGCAGTTTTACAGCCACTTCATAAGGGAGGAGGGAGAAAAACAGTAATTAAACTATCTCCTTTTGGCAGTGTAGCCCTTGTCGCTCAAACTAACGAGGAAGTTTGGTGCCAGATAGGAAAGCACACTGGGAGCACAAGGTTTGCAGCACTCCCCTGACATGCGTAGTCTGCAGGTACCTTCAAAGGACAGGCTGTACCTGAGCTGAGTTCAGCCCCACTTCTCTTTCCCACTTCTCACTTCTTCCCACAGCGTTCTACTGGGGAAATTGAATGCCCTTGGCTTGGATGGGCATATGCTTTCCGGGGTAAAAACATAGTTAGATGGATGAGTCCAAAGAGCTGTAGTCAATGGAGTTAAATCCAGTTGGTGGCCAGTCATGAGTGGTGTCCCCTAGGGCTCAGTACTGGGCCACTCCTGTTTAACATCTTCATTACCAAATTGGAAAAGGGGATAGAGAGCACCCTTAGTAAGTCTGCAGATGACAACAAGCTGGGTGGAAATGTCGATCTGCTTGAGGGCAGTGAAGCTCTACAGAGGGATCTAGATAGGCTGGATTGCTGGGCCAAGGCCAGTTCCACAAGTTTCAATAAGGCCAAATGCTGGGTCCTGCACTTTGGCCACAACAACCCCCAGCAGCGCTACAGGCTTGGGGAGGA
>JAAGNO010014567.1:17476-62561 GCA_033439905.1 Ceryle rudis | reverse complement strand
TTAATAATTAAACCATCCTTCAATAAATCCCTCTACACATTTATGGCTGTATCTTCAATACAGACTTAATAGCCCTCTGCATCTAAGACAATTTAAAGTTAATTCTGTTATACAATAACCACTGTTTTGCAAGCAAAACAGTATAACTTCAGTTGAAAGAAACAATGTCTTGGCATATTTTGGAACATATATGTTCTCATTGTCTTGGGAATACCAAAGATCCTTATATAGGTGAACAGTAATGTAATTGCACCACATTGACAAAAGATTTAAATCCTGGAAAAAAGTGAACAATCTACAGCTCAAAATGCTGCACAAATCTAAACTATGTTACAATTTCATGTTGTAATTACAACTTGTCATCTCTTCATTCCAACAGAATTAGTAGAAGTAGCAGTGTCATAGTGTTAGATATAACAGAAGTGTCAGTCTTTGGTCTTATCACTTAACCAATGAATGAACTGCAATACAAAACGATACAGCTAACAGCACTCAGAGAGGTTGGCTGATGCTTTTATTTTCTTTTTTTTAAACAAGAAAGAGACAGTATCCTATAACACCACAACACATATATTTTTACAGAAGATAATTCTATAGTATATATTAAATACATGTAGCTAATAAGGTCTTTTAATATATTTCACTGTTGCCATAGGGATAGACCTGAAGAAGTCAAACAGCTGCAATACCATCTTAGTGGTTCCCATACAAACATTCTAGTACAAAAAGAAGCTTTATTTGATACATGTATTCATATACTATAAAAAAACCTAGGAGGAAAATTTTAGCCACTGTTTGTTGTTTGGTTTTTTTTGTTGTTTGGGTTTTTTTGTTTGTTGGTTTGTTTGTTGTGTTTTGTTTTTAAAATTAAATTCCACTAATATTAATATTTAAAAATATCCTACGGTCTTCAATGTTTCCCTACAAGTGTCACAACAGACTGATTTGCTGGGAAACACTTGCCTTAACCAGAATAAGTGACATCTCTTTTCTAAAATACACAATCAAAATATTCAGTCAGATAAGCACTCTACCTAGAAAAACATTAGCTAGGACTTAATCACAACCTGAATGTTAGATAGTATAAATGGCCAACAAGGAGTGAAATAACTTGGAGACAGCGCCAGGAATCTATGAGGAAGGTGACAAAAAGAATCTGGAAATTTACTACAGCTTTACACATGATGACCTTAGCATTATAAAACCAGCACTGAAATAGCACAGCTATGGCTATGTGTTTTAATATGGAATTTCTATGGATCTTCTAGGCTCCTCCCATCTGAAACAACATTGTGGTATTATGCCATTCGTCTGATATTTTTGGGGCCTACTATAAGCAGAAGAGCTCTACTGTTGATGTTTTTACTATTGCCAGCTAAAAACATTGAGAATCACTGAGTCGGTTTCTCCTTCCACTCAGGAATTATGATATTGTTTACAGATTACTGGTGTTTTTATTTTTTAGTTCTCTAAAAGCATTGAAATCACTTTTCCAGTACTCTGAAATCATGAAATAGTATTTAAAATACTATTTTTCTGTTTACAGTTTTCAGGTAAAACATCAATATTTTGAAGCTCACCAAAATATTAAGACATTATAAGAACTCATTATGCTACCTCGTAGGTTGTTGAAACTCTCAAATACTCCCTACTTCAGACTGAAAGGCCTCCAAGCAAGGAAATCCTGACAGTGCAGACCTATGTGGACTTACTGGCTTGGTTCTGTTGATTCCAATGTGCCATCTGCACTTGTGCCTTGAGTTTTCTTTGTACAAAGTGGTAAATTGTTTCAGCCTTGCTTTTAAAATTAATTGTGTACCAAAATATAATTGTTCTTTCTCACCCAAGGTTGTGGTTTATAAAGGTTTTAAATTTACAAAGGTTTGGTTTGGGCAGAAACCCTTTTTGTACATATTACAGTTGAGTCATCACAAAAGGTGAAGAGCAAACAAATAAGTTCTCAACAGAAAATTCATGACAAAGTTTTTGCAAGCCACCCTGTGAGTTTATTTGAGGACAAAAATAAAATCTTATTCTACTTATGTGCAATTTGTAAGAAGCCACAATTTAATTCAACAAAGAGATTAGTTACTATAATCTGTTCATCTTTTAGGCAACCAGTATATTTAGGTGGGCACAGATAATGAATACATAGAGATGTGTCCTCATACAGACCTGCATACTTTTCCTTCTGAAATACTATTTATCTACATGACTTTCACACTACAAATCTATTACTTGTGTGCATAAGAAAAAGATATGCATTTCCCTATGGTTTTGAGGGTACATTGTATGGCTACACATTCTAATATTTTATTATCAACTTCTTTATCATGTGTATCTCTTTCTGTTCCTCTTACTGAAAATCCTCAGGCTTTTAATGTATTTTCTTGATATATTTTCTAATATGTTTTCTTTCGAAGTGAAAGAATACAATTCTCAAAGAAATAACAAATTGGCTGTTAACAGACTTCTTTTGAAGAGATAAAATAATCAGCTTAAACGCTGCATTCAAATGGTAGAAATGGCAACTATAAAATTCTTGCTATGGGGTGAAATTCACAGCTCTAAAGAGGAACAATGGAAAGGCAAGCACCAGTCAAGCCATGAAAAAAGTCTTGTGCAGGTCTTCTGCACAGGAGTGAATTTCACCTGAAGTGAAAACAAAATCCATCCTATTAAGTGGTGATAAAATACAATGATAATCACAGTATTAGTGTTCATTTTAATTTTTTTTTCTGTATGGAAAAAAAATATAATGCATTAACCCACCTTGCACTGTCTACCCTGACTTTATAGTTACCTTGCCATAGCTGTTATTGCGTTGCTGATCTTACATTTGAAAAACCTCTAAAGCTACATGCTAGGTGATGTAATTTAAAGGATAGAATTAAAACGCACACTTACCTCATGTATTCAAGCCATCTTCCACAATAGGAAACATTTTTATACTGTTTTACATTCATGAGTTCTGCAAGTCTCAAGATAATCTTGTTAATCAATGTTGTGATAAATTTACTAGTAGCAAACCAAAGCATTTTTTGTAAGATTGTAATTACCAACCAAGCCAAACAAGTATGAACATCGATACATGAAATCCCACATCAAACTTGTGAAAAAAGGAAGTCAGTAGTGAGATATGAGTGAGAACAGGTCTAGGGCTGCATAATTTAAACACAGATCTGATAATGTCAATGTAATATCAATGTACTTTTTAATACTGAATGTCATAAATGTTTTTATATATATTACTATTACTTTGAAAACCTTAGCAGCAGATGGTAAACAAAAGAGAATAATA
Organism: Ceryle rudis; assembly: GCA_033439905.1. Classification (NCBI taxonomy): domain Eukaryota; kingdom Metazoa; phylum Chordata; class Aves; order Coraciiformes; family Cerylidae; genus Ceryle; species Ceryle rudis. The sequence goes on along the minus strand of JAAGNO010014567.1, from coordinate 59,260 downwards.
AATGTGAATGTCATACCAGTTGTTAGTGCATTGCTTCTCAGCATAGTACTAACATTTGTACTGTGTTCAAATGGCAGCAGCTGGACATGCTAGAAAACAGACAAGATGTAGCTTTGAAGATTTTATCTTGTTTTTGCATTTGCCAATTATAATATGTTGTGAAGAGCAATACACTGATCAGGAAACATATCATCAGTACTTCCCTCTTTGCCCTATTCTTTTCCAGAAACTTTATGTTCTACTAAAAGCAATCACTTCACATGCAGTAGCCACGAATATACTATATAAGGCCATTCAGATCTAACAAACAAGAGCAGATATCTTTTTAACTTTGAAAAGTAATATTGCTGAGCACTTTCAAAATTTACCTAGTGTACAAAAACCTAGACTTAGTAGACAAAGAATAACAACACACTTTTAAAGAAACCAAACTCAGGGAGGGATTCTGTCTCTTTTTGTGTTAAAAACCGTTTGCTGAATTTAAATGTTTAGTAAAGCAAGCATCACACAATGCTTCAAAATTTTAAAATTCAGGGATAAAAGTTTACATCCAAAAAGATGAATGGAAAATTGTGCTTTCAGACAGAAAAGTTATTTATCATACAGGGGGAACCAATTCATCTCACCGTCAGATTCTGGGCAAATTTGTTTATGTACTGTATACATATATCTGCAGTTCATATCCAGGTCCTGCAAAAATCTAAAACTATGTGCTTCACTTCATGTAGCAAAGGCACCTGTGTTATTCTCCCATTTGGACAAAAGGTGATATTGTGTTCCAGGTTTCCTGATGAAGAATACATTGATTTCTGAATATCTCACTCCCATCTCTATGTTGAGTGGCAACACAAACCACAAGAGAAGGCAGCGCTGTATTCCTGCTTACACTGGAAGAAGTTGCTCTGCAGGCCGTTTGAAGAGTCGAACTTGTCACAAGGGAAACCGAGCAGAACTGTGAAGCAGAGGGATAGTAACAAAAGGCTATTCTGGTGTGAGAATAAATTGGAGTCATTCTAGCTCCACAAACAGATGTTGCTACTGGATTGACATGTGGAGCCTGCTCCTGCTGGGGACAGGTAAAGTTTACCATTGGGACAGACGCAGAGCTCATAAATAGTCTGTCGAGGAGCTGAAGGGCTGGGTGAGGAGGAGGAAGAGGAAAAGGAGCCCACTGGTAGATTTCCAAGGCGGATTGTATCTGCATTTAAAAATATCTATAAGAGGGGGAAAAAAAAAAAAAGAGAGTAAGTAAATTTATTTCAACAATGTGACATTTTAAAGAAGTGGCTTAAGGCAGTCATGAGATTTTTAGAAATATATATAAAAAATGAGAAGTATTAGAAAGTTTATAAGAAATTTCCAACAGAAATAATTATTTTAAGAACTAAAAAGGATATCAACTTCTCTTGTTTTTCAGCCTTGTGTATCTGTATACCTATTAATACTCATTACTACATTATATGCAAATACTTCACCCAACATGTTTATTCAGGTACAAGCAGTGCCAAACAAAAACATTTTTACAGTATTCTTAAATAAGTACATTTTATGATTATAATTTATTCATTCATGGCAGTAGCATATCCTTGCTCTGAAAGAATTTGTATTTTAATAAGTGTAAAGTGTTATTAAAGTACATTCCCCAGTGTGTTCCTGTAAGCAGCTGGAAATATGTGCTGAGCTGTGCTAAATTGTAGGGGCTTAATAATAGCTACATCCAGAGAATAGTTAAATAAGGGTACAGAGTCATACACACAAAATAAAGAGCTTATTTGACCTAAATTAAGTGAAGAAAGGATTTCAGGTTAAAGTCTTATTAAGAAGGTCACAAAGCTATTCCCATTTGTTTCTGAACATTGAATATGATGTAAAAATGTTGGTTTTTTTAAACTTCTTCCGTTGGAAATAACATGACCAGTATGTAACTGTAGATATTGGTAATGTTCATGAATCTGTATCAAGTTCTGCAATATTTACATTTATGCTACATTTTCAGGGTGTTGAATAAGCAATGTCATGAAATGCGGTAACTAAAGCAGGCAAAACCTATGTCTTCCACTGATACAAAGAAAGGAGTTTCCAGCTGCTTAGAATTTACTTTTTATTTATGAAAGGTGTAAATAAGAGCCAAAGTAAGATCAGCCATTACCTCAGTGCAGACTAGGAACTTCCAGAAGACAAGTAACAAATCAAAAATGGCTTTAAGCCCTGCAGATAAAAATATGAAGCTTAGGAAAAAGTGAGTTCCTTCAATATTTGCCAGTGGTTTTTATAAGGTATGGAAAATCAACAAAGCCAGCTTGACACCATTATATCATAGTGTTGGCAGTACATGTAAAGAGCCTGGGGTGATATGGCATGTATTGCTTTTTTTCTACAGAAGTACTATTTTATGATAAAATCAGCAGTATATGTCAGAAAAGCAGCACAGAAGCACTAAGCCCCTGCTGGAGAGAAGCAGAGAGCAGGCTGGGAAAAAATTAAGAAGGCTTGATAAAATCCCATATGAGGACTGATACAGATGTTACCATTCACAGCAGAAGAATTGTAAATGACTGGTATCATCAAAGGAAATACAGGCTGAAATATATAACTCCCAATCATTTTGAGCTCTCCAGCTCATAGAGTAAGATAGTGTCATCAGCGAGAATTTACACTATAAGGGACAGAAAGGGAGAACCTCAAAGGCATAGGTGATGCCTGTTTTAATTCACATCCTGACTGATAGAGGCATTGATTACAAAACTGAAATAGGGCAAACTATTATGTTTGTTCTGTAATTCATATGGCAAAGGAATGGTGTATTTACACACATATATACACATTGCTGTTTTAATAGTCCAGTATCATAGACCTGAAATAATTACAAGTCAAAACCCCTGGAAAAAAAAACTTAGATGGAAGAAATGTCGATGGCGTTGCAGACAATTTCATAATGTTCTGCTAAAATTGCAACCGAAATAAAATGGTTGCAAATGTAAAAAACATTCAGCTCAGCTAGGAATAAGTGTGAAAGTAACTATAGCAAGGATAATAAAACTGGAAAATAACAGATGGGGGAAAAAAGAGTTTGATAGCAAACTAGAAGCTAGGAATTGGAAAAATGTAGGAAGTGAACAAAGGACAAAATCATTAGTCAGTGGAGGGGTGGGTAATATAAAGTTTTCTTTCACTTCTCATATCAAGAATAAAAGAAAAGTTAGCAAGTCCACTATTAATGTAGCAATAATAAAGTTAATAGTATTGCATAAAAATCCAGTAGCATTCAACACTGTAAGCACTATGTAAGTATAAGTGAATCTTTTATACTGAATAGTACTCAGCATAGTTCTGTACTTTGAGAAAGATCAAGTATTGATGTCAGAATATGAATTTCATAAAATACTTTCAATTTCAAGAGTAACTCAACAGGATATTAAACAGGAGACAGTAATGCCATATATTTTTAATCAGCAGCTCTTGATATCTTTTAACAAATAGATCTCAAAGAAAATCTGAGTAGCCTTTTGGATGCCTAATACTGCTTCTCAGTAAGCCCTGATATTTGTGAAATATCAAAGAAGAGAAGGATTATTTTTATGCTTTTGTTTAAAAAATGGAAGCAGGATATGTTAGAATATTATATACATTATATAGTAACAGGCACATCAGTGTAGAAGACATACATGTAAGAAAATCCAAGAAGAGATTATTCATACTTTTGACAGAGTGTGTGACTGGCCAGAACAGTTTAACAGTTTAGCTCCAGTGGTGATGGGGAAGGATCATAAGAAATCTGGAAATCAAAATCAAATGGGTTCTAAAAGACATGTCTTGATTCAAACAAGAATTAACTCAGAAAAAAATCAGAGGGCATATGTGTCAGAGATCACACTAGATTAAAATCTCTTTTTTTTTTTCCAGGATATCAATATTTTTATGTGTTTGCATACATCAGGCAACTACATTTCTGCCACCCCTCATTGAAGATATTCTGTAGTGTACTGCTCTGAGACTTTAGTCCAGTGGATCTTACTCCAGTATGCATTACAATACAATGTAGCTCAGTTATTTTGCTCATTAAATTAAATGATCTTTTTAAGCATAGCTGTGCATGCTTTGCCACTGGTGCTTGTAAATTTCACACTATGATGTAGATCAATCCAGGTTTTTCCGGTGTCATAATCTTGAAAGGTAGCTATGAGGTCCTGCTGCAGCACGTATCCCAGAATATCTGGTAAGAAACATGGATACCAGGTTACAGTGTCTGAGATAAACTGAAGTGGCTTCTTGTGAGGGTGTATCTGCCACGGTGAGTCTAAGCTCTATGCCTTAGCAGAAAGCTGAGAAGGCTCTGCAATTTAAACAGACTCCTATAGCTAATCGCTGGGGAAGCCCAAGATGAAGAGCATTAATAGAGATGGCTTAAAGCCAGCATTAAAATCTATTCTGTACATATGCTGCCAGGGTTATAAATAAACCACTAAATTTACAGATGCAATATTGCTATCAATTAGTTAGGCAGGGTTCAATCATAGAAGTACAATATGTAAGGACTTACAGTGGAATATAGAAGATATACCTTCCCCTCTTATCAGCTGCTAAAAACTGAAATTCATGGCCAAAATGTCCTCTAACATCAAAAAAACTAAGCTGATTACCTTTTTATGCCTGATTTTATGAGGTGTTTAAAAAGAAGGCAAGAAAAAACCCTGAATGGCACTATGTTCCCAGGCAGCACTGTTGCTAGATGACAGTAGTTAATGGAAATGCCTATACACACAGCCTTTCTCTAATCTTTTGTGCTGTGAGAGGTACAAGAGAAGCCGTTTGATATTTTATATGCATCAAGGCCAGTGCAAGATAGTTATGCTCTTTCTGAGAATCTCTCACCTCAGCAGATAAATTGGCAAGGATATAACCAAAAATTTTATCCATTCTTGAAAATTGTAGGAGACTGACTAAGAATTGACAAAATGGAAAATGCAGCAGCTACTCAGAGAAATGCTATTTCACAGAGCAGAGCTCTGTACAGCATCATTCCCTCTAAATACTTAAGGTTTAGAAATCTGAGATCACCACTTTGTCTTGTGCATGCTAATGCTGAGAAAAAGTATATATTAGGCCTATAATATTTTAAAGTAGACCTGATTTCTGGCTTATTAAAGTAGCAACCTGAAACAGCCTGTAGGACATGTGACAGGAATAGAAAATATATACTCTTTTTACATACATTTTTTGCTAATGGAGATCTGCGAGTCATCTGCTCATTAGACTGTGTTGTTAATCGGAACAGTGAGAGGGGAAGGAAAGGAAGGTAAGCCAGAAAATATAGATTATCTACAAATCAAAGAACTAAAATGAAGGAGATAAATTTCTGTGGGGAAGATACAGACATGAAGTAAAAAAAAAAAATCAAATATTCCTAGAAGTTATTTCATACAGATATAGGAACCTGCCATATTCTCCACTGGGTTCTTCACTAAGTCCTCTCAGGAGAGGAGATGATAGGCTGAGTTGATAAAGCCAAATGAAAGAGTTATGATTTATAAACATTGAAGAATTTTCTATATTCATGTATAATTTGATTAGACAGGTAATTCTACAGAGCTTCAAAGGCATATTTCAGGGCTAATGTAGATATGAAATGGCAGGAAACTGGAGGAATTGTGGAAGACAAGAAGGAAAGCTGGAAGGTTGATGTTCATTAGCTAGCATGAGGAGACAGTGTAATGACATGTCACTAAATAAACCTGGATTCCCATAGTCTTTTCTAAATTAATCTTAATTATAATAATGCAAGATTTTGTCTTGTCTTTTTGCTCTTCTGCACACACTATCAGAAACATACATACAAAAATGATTATACAGATTGGGTCACTAGACTCAACTACATAATTTTCATATGCTGGTATATTTTAATATTCAAGGTGAAGATGAAATATAGGATAAATTGCAGTACTTGAGTTCATACAGGCCATTTGTTCTAACACTTATCTGTGTTTCTGACATTTATTTAAAAACCATTCACCTAAATTAGCTTTCATTCAATATGAAAGGCAGTTCTGAGAAAAAAAAAATACAAAATGGAAAATTAAAATATTAACTTGACAGCATGCATACTGTAAAATCTAAACATATGCTGGCACAACATCTGGAACCATATCTGTCATAAGGATTAATAGTACTGGTGAACAGTTAAACAGTGAAATGAATATGAAGACTGGGATGAAACTGAATATGCTAAGTATTCAGAGAACACCAAAAGATCCAGTACAACCTGTGTATTGAAAATGTATTCTACACAGGAACAGAATCAACTGACCACAAGATAAATGAGACCTTTAGGCCAGTGTGTGATATGGTGTGGTAAATATTTTCTTCCTAAAGATTAAACTTAATACCGCTGTACAGAGACACCCTGTTAAGTTTCTTCTTTTGTTAACATGTTCCCATTCCCACCTCCATGTTATACCTGGAACTACTGACAACTGATAAGTGATTTGAAAACTAATATATATATATGTTAAATATAACATTTTACATTAATGGAGTGTATAGATCTGCTCGAATGGAAAAATCTGTGTTTTGGCTCTTCAATACTGTAGTGGTGTTTATGATTTATGTTTCATTTTAAGTACACATTTTTCATAGAGACATGGAATGCCTTGGGTTGGAAGTGACCACCAAAGGTCATGTAGTCTAACCCCCCTGCAGTAAGCAGGTACATCCTCAACTAGATCAGGTTGTTTTGTAAACTCATATTAAATAAATGCAAGCATATATTGTAACTTCTGATTTATAACTGAGTGGCTACTGAAGTGATATATTTATTACTGTCTGATATATTTTTTTTTCTATTAAGGAAATAAATTTCAGGGATGATCAAATGGAGTTGCTGTGAATGTTGACCAGTAGAAGTTTACAAGCTCCAGTGTGAAAAACTAATGGTAGTCTTGTACACAAAAATTCCAAGAATCAAATTCTACATGACATTAAATAAAAGTCTTTGCAAATTCATTCAGTCAGAGGACAGATGTGACTTCTTTGTGGTTTATGTATCCAACCCAGAAAGAGAAGTATATTGGGAATATTTTGTTTAGTCTGTCAAGTACAAAAATTTACTAACTAATTACCATTCCAATCAGAACTAGATTAAAATATGATATTATTGGAAAAATATTTTATTTATGTACTAACTTAATAATTGTTACTTCTTTTTCTATTTCTAATAGAATGGCTTATGGTATTGGTCTTCAAAATTTGCCTATGAGTAGACAGTTCCAATATGGGTTGTGTAAGGTAAACCACTTTGCACACATTTGTCAGACAATTTTTGGTGAATAAACAGTGGGTCTTTGAACTCTAGTGCTTGCTAGTGATTATTTTTTATTGAACTCACTTCATCTATATCAAACATTTAAATTTTTTTTTTCAAACATTTAATCTCAGACCAAGATAACTTGCTGAATTGAATTAATCTAGGAAGTGTTGTTCACTTTGTTTAGCCATTTCTTAAAAGTCATGGCAAGCATCCCAAAGAACAAGGTAATTCCATTTAAATGTATTTAGATAACTTTAAAAGTCCTTTTTTTTTTTTTTTTCTTTTCCTTAATGTTTCAGAACATTAAAAACACAAAAGCCCCATGAAAATGAAAGCTTTAAAATGGTACCATTAGTTGGGCTTACAAGTGAAGATTAATCCAGTTTTGTTAAGTATTAATCTGTGTTAAATACATTTCCTGGATTTAGAGAACTAGATATGATTACAGATCAAAAGTTAGTACTATATGCATTTGTTAGTCTCTACAAGATAATCTTTGGTATATACTTCATAAACTGTGCTGTACTAAAATGGTAGATAAAATGGTAAAGATAAACTTGACCTCTAGTTTGCTACATTGATTTTGAGTAAACTTTGTTAGAGAGTATTGCTCATTTTTAATGTGACAGCTATAAGCCTTACCAAGCGATCAGCCTCATTATTAGAAAAGAGTGGATTTAGATTGGATGTAAGGAAGAAGTTCTTTACCATAAGGATGATAGAACACTGGAACAGGTTGTCCAGGGAGGTGTTTGAGGCCCCATCCCTTGAGACATTCAAGGTGAGGCTTGACGAGGCTCTGAGCAACCTGCTCTAGTTGAAGATGGCCCTGCTCTCAGCAGAGGGGTTGGACTAGATGACCTCTAGAGGTCCCTTCCAACCCAGACATTTCTATGATTCTATCATTATGCCAGAAACAGCCAAATTTAGTCTACAAATTATGTTAGGAAGGAGTGCAATTTGACAGGGAAATACAAGGGTGTAAAGAAGTAAATAGGAAAAAGGTCACAGGAGGGTGAGTAATATGAATGTATTTATAAAAATGAGAAGCTTCTGTGCATCTTTCTCCTTTTATTTAATTAGTCTTTGACAGTCAATGGGATGCAATGAAAATGCAGAGCCTAGCTACATAGAAGCAGCTTGCAAAAATGCATAGCAGCTGCACAAGACTCCTAAGAGTTTAGGCTAGTTAACAGACTTCTTCAAGGGGTTGTGTATTGTAAAAACTGTTAAAATTAGAGATTAGATCAATGAATGGAGAATATCATATAATCTTTTAAGCTTGTTATCATTATCTGATCATGTGTTTCAGGATAAATTCTAACATCTTTTTAAGCCTAGCAAAATTCAATATCTATAAAATTCAAAACTCATCTGTCCTTCTGCATTGGGTTTATGTGAAAAAAGAACCAGTAGTCAACTAGTGGTCATTGTGCTGAATTTCCAGATAAGAAATGTTCTTTTTCTTCTTATGTGAACCAATAGATTCAATAAAAGCCTGGGGCTTCACATTTCATTTTCCTTGTAAAAGTTTGTTGCTTTAAACCATTGGTTGTGATTTATTTATAGAATAATACATTGTTCACAATTAAATGCCAAGCTATAATTGAAACAAAGGATTCTGCTAGTGCCTCAACTCACAAGGGTGCACCTCAAGAGTTTTATAAAGGGCAGCAGAATCTGAGTCTAAATTACAGACCTCAGTATTTGGTCTGGGATCAGGCATTCTAATGTGTAATCGGACTAAAAGGATTATTGTAATACTGAAGTAAATAAAAAGAAAATGTATCAAATACAATGCTTGCAGAGGCTTTCAGTTTATGATGTGGTAGGCTAGAGATTATTTTGCACGAGAAATAAGGCTAGAGAAAAAGCATTTCACAAAGACATTTACATTCCCCATAAAAGTATTCTGATGTTATTCTTAAATAAAAAGAAAATATATTTTCACAAATTAATTCACAGTAAACTCATAATGTTCTGCTACATGGCTTTGACTGGTTGGTTCCAGATACCACATAGCTATTTTCTGGCATAAGAGAGCAATAATTATGCTAAAGAAGGAAAATATTAATTCACATATCTTTGATGATTTTTTGAGTAAGCTTACAAACATTAAAAAGACAATTTTATTTTACCAGTGTGGAAACAATACAAAAAATATGGGTCTTTTTCTAGTATAAAAAATGTTTTAGCACAAAAATGATTCATAGATTCCATTCACAAAGACAATATTCTTTTATTCATGAAAGTTGACTGATAAGCCTGCATTTTTAGGCTAAAATGATTATTTTTGACACACTGTATTTTGGTTTAGAATGTGTTTTCTTCAAAAATAGTAATGATAAACCCTCTACACTTTTTTCTGTACTGTCTCCTAATCTGTTGTGTACCTGTTAGGTTCTTAGCAAGGATCAATCTTTTGTTATGTAAACATATTATCCATCAGAATTTTTCCCTGATCCCTCACACCAGGCTGTAATTAGTCCAGCAATTCCTCAATGTCACCGCAGTAACTTTGCACAACCTGTGATGTTGTAGAAGCTCATTATATGACTTCCAAAGTGTTTCTGTATTTTCTTCAGACATTCTCCAATGTAAGACATAACACAGTGGCCTATAAAGGCATTGGTCAGACCTCAGGATTTGTGGATTTAGGGGACAGTTCTTTACAGATCTAACTGGAATTTTAAGTATTCAGTAGATAATTAGACACAGAATTTTGTCAGATGTATGTTTAAAGAACAACTCCCTGAATAAGAGTGGGCAAAAGTTGTTAGCTTGTTATCTGATAACTATCAATCTACCATCTATGTGGGAAATCACAGATATTCAGTCTTACTATGTAGAAGAATATAATGATTTTTAATATGAAGTTCATCAAAGTCTCCTTTACACTGGTATTATTTTCCTACAAAGCATTTAATACTGAATTCCAATTCTGAATACCACATAATATAGTCATTATAACTTTTCTTGGATTCCCATTCTCAAAGTCCAACTAAGGCCATAAGACACTATTTCCAAAATTAACTCTTCAATAAGTTGTAGTAAATACTTAAGAAAAAATCACACAATAACAGAATATTCATGGTTGGAAGGGACCTCCTAGATCACCGAGTCCAAGCATACCCATAACAAAAAAAACACCTAAAAAAGCACCTAAAAAAATCCCCAAACACCTAAATACCCTGATCAAACCCGACTTCAAAACCACAAAATAACCCCCTACATGCCTGCCACTAGAGCATGTTCTGAAGCAGCAGGTCTACTCATTTCTTAAATACCTCCAGGGATGGTGACTCAACCACCTCACTGGGAAGGCTGTTCCAGTCCCTCACCACTCTTTCTGTAAAGATTTTCTTCCTAATATCCAATCTAAACCTCCCCTGCCACAACTTCAGACCATTTCCTCAGATTCTGTCAGTAAAGTTATGCAATAAACTCAGTGTTGATATAGATAAAAATGCCTGCTGAATCCACGGATAAAATATTTGTACAAAGCACCACAGAGAAGCATGATACTAAACCATGACATTACAGACACAAACATTACTTCAGGGATCATGGGTGATTCAGAAAATATAGTAGTATTTCTGTTGCTGACTGTGGATTTTTTTTCTTTTTTTCATTTTCATTTGAGTATTACTTTTTCCCTCTGGCAATATCATGAAGGGAAAGAACAAAACAAAATGTATTCTATGTGAAAAATTTTTGTTAATAAATGTAGCAAACATACTAGATTGGGCCAGGTAGGGGTTTATGGAGGGGAAGCAGGAAAGGTTACAGAAAGCTGTAGTCCCTGAAATGAAAATACCCACAGAAAGGACAAAGGTGAGGGAGGATAATATTTGCTATAAAAAGAGAATTAGCATCTCCATACTACTATCTAAGCAACTGTTGGAAGTGGTAACAAATACTTCATATTTAGACAGGTTATAAGTAAAGATGAGAGACTGTAGGAAGAGCTGGCTTCTGAAGAAACTCAGAAATAAGGTGGGACATATGCTATATAAATATTTGAGCCTCTGAATTAAGAAAATATTGTGCTTTAATTATGCAGGACAGATACATGCATCATCAGAAACAAGTTATCAAGGTAGGCCTTTGATGCAGTATATTGGTCAAAAATATTTCTGTCTGCATTGTAATGCAAAGAGTGTGCATTGCAGGGGATTATATGTAACAGATGTGAATGCTGGTTTTTTTTGTTACTTATATGGATAGTTAATAAAGTCTCTGGGAACATCTGATAGAAAATACAAAATACAAAAACAAAAGGCAAAAAATTTCTGAAGAGCTCTATTCCCAATTAGATATTTACATTAAATAACCATTTTTCCAAAAATGCTGTAACCTGGCAAGTCCCATCGAGAAGAATTTAAAAATTATCCATTTCTGCAAAGTGCCTAATAGATATCTGACAGCTCTTGATGCCTTTTCACAAGTTTTTTTTTTAATGATGCATCATTCTAAGGATTGAAGATGAAAGGACTCATACCAGTAATCTTTCATGCATTTCTTCAATACATGGATTGCCAACCAAACCAGTGGTTGAATTTAAAATAATTTTCATGATTTCGCACAAGCTTATTCTTTATCTTAATTTGTCATATTCATCCAAAGTAATTTTTACCACTATCACTTACTTGTCTATGTCCTACAGATATGCTGAAGGACTGGGTTACTTTTTTCTTGATTCTTAGATTAAAAATGATATTTCTCTATATTGATTTAACTATTTTTTTCCAATATGAAAGAAACCTGGTGATAATTTGCAAAAAGCAAATAAGTATTAATAATTGAGCAAGCTAAATCAAAATTACTTTGATGTAGGCAAATGCAGAACTCTTCTTCTGATGTTTACCTTGCTGCTGAATAAATTATCCTCATATTGTTTGTATTACACTGGCCAGAGCTGTAGAACATTTCTTTACTAGCTAAACTTACCTCGCCTTCTGTGGACTGTAAATGCAGTTCTTTCCTACAGGTAGCCTTTAAGTCTCCTGCAGCTGCATTGACTTGCACTCCCCTGGGTGCTTCCATCACCAATGATCTAGTAGGAGATTCAAGTCTGAAAGACAAAAACAATCACTCAGGAAAAAATGCACTGAATCAAAACACCAAAACCCACCCTGTCTCAAACCCAACAATACATGTAGACATAAATGTATTTTGAAAGGTAAAGAAGTAAAAATAAGTTATACATGTGATACTTTCACTACTCTTTATAGCCCAGAGAAAGACAAAATAAATACGTGTTTAAATCTATTCCCATTTAAGACAGGATTTAAGCATACACTGATATAAGCTTGTCTGCTTAGTGATGCTTTCTGGCAGTAGTGTCTAATTTACTTTACCATACTAATACTGAAATACAGGTACTTGGGAATCCACACATCTCCATGAGTGCTTCTGTAATGACAGGTTAATAACTAAAGTCAGCTTAGTGACTGATGATGAAGGTTCAACTAAATAAAAATTAAAAAAAACCCCAAACAAACGCTTAGAAAGTTCTAGATAATGATGTAAAACTGATTAGAATGCCTTTGCCTTCACAGGCTCAGTCATATTTCTGGTAGGTGTAGCACCATTATGTATGAAGAAAAGAAAATCTGTTATGTCTCTATTACTGTGGGCTTTTTGCATGATTTTTCTATTCTGCAAAAGACTGCTATCACTGGGTCTTGGTATCTTTCCTCAGAACAACTATTGTTCTTCTACTGTCAGTCTTTCCTATACTAAGATCCTCCATAAACCTTAGTGCAGAACTAGGATACTTTCTTAGCTATATTATCACACTCTTGAAAGTACAGGATTTCATAGAAGACATGCTTATACGCTTAAAAGGAAAGATGATTGGATGAAAAGATTATTGAAGTAGGAAACAAAGATGTGGGTTACGGTTGTGTTCAGCTGTAGACTTATTGCTTAGCCCTGTTAACAGGGAGACAAGTCTTTAAATCTATTTATATCCCAATAATATAATGACAGAACACAGTTCCACTTTACCCGACAAAGGCTTTCTGTAAAATGAAAGATACTAATGATAGAAACATCTAGAATTAATAGCTCGAAGAAAAAGTTGTATTTCCCTCTTCAACAAATTGTATCTTGAGTGCTAGGTCACATCCATCCAAAAATATAATGAGGTAGATGTAAAAAATGAAATAATAGTTTGACAAAGAATTTGCCATGGAAAAGCAAAATGAAAGATCTATCAAGCAATGGAACAAGAGAATTTCAGTGCATTTCAACTATATTCAACTACTGAATATTTTAAGTGTACAGAATAATGATGGATTACCATTTTGAAACCAAAATGCCACATTCTCATGAAAAGTAAGTCACTGAGATGTTGTCTATGAAATATTTGTTTGTTACATATCACTGATATTCAACAGAGAAAGGAAAAAAACAAAAGCAATTATTTGTCAACACAGATGAAATCATGAAAAGCAGGAGTCCACATAGAGGAAAACACTATTTGTAGCAACCTACTTTAAGAAAAAAAAAAAATAAGGCATACATGAGATACATATAGATAGAAGCAGTAGAAAAATATATATTACCATTAGTGCTAAGCCATTTTCTTCTTTTTTTTTTTTTTTTTTTTTTTTAACATGCTAGTGAGAATTTAATAGAAGTTTCTGCAATTATTTGTACCAGGGAAGAATCTAAATATCATGAATTATTTAAACAGGTACATCAGTGTTTTTCAGGTGGTAGTTTGTGAACTTCTGATGGCTATAAGACAGCAGAAAAAGAGCTTGCAGAACCTTTCAGAAACCACATAAAGTTTAAAAATTAGGTTTTCAAAAGCACTCTGTTACCTTAATAAGCTTTTACCTTGCATTTGAAAAGAAATTGAATTGTATGAATTTTAAAATAAGTATTTTAATACTTCCATTTAATATTTTTCAGCAGTGTATTTTTGTATTTTATATTCTACTTTCAAGGAATATTAACATTTCTTAGTGGTTTCAGGTGCCATTTCATAACCATGGCGGTGAAAGTGCTCTTATGTACATTTATTGCACTGAATTGGTGGGTATTGGCAAAGTGACATACATTTTTGTTTTATATGATCAAAACCATACTCAGATCTGACTGAAAATTTTCCACAGATGGACAGTATAAATCTATTTAGGAATATCTTTTGAGAAACTATGATATTGTTTGAAGAATAGACGTTGTTTTGGTTTTTTTTTTCCAAAACACAAGAGTGTCTATCACTCAGAATTTTGTCTAGTTCCACCCCCATTTTTCATGAACTACATTAATATAAATGACTTCCAGTTTATCTAAAATGAAGATACTTGGGCAATTCATTTCTGAATTTGAGAAAAAGTTGTTGATATCAGCTTTCTACACACTGTGGAGAATAAATTTCTTTTTTAGACAACTGGATTTTTTTAGCAGTTTCCTGAAATCAAATAATGCGGTAGAAATGTCAATGAACGGCTGATGATCTGCAGAGTAGTTTTTAAAACACCACTCATCTATTAGTAAAATAGAATGCTTAAATCTGTTTTACAGTTACTAATTTACTTTTCTTATTATTATTCTTCAGATCATCTACATCTGAAAAGTGACTTAGCTGGAAATGATACTGGAATGCAAAGGTCTATATGCATAATTTCCTCAATGTCTTGAGATAAATTATCTTTGATATGCAGCTGCTTTATAATATTTTGACTTTCTCATAATTCTGAAAGCTTTAATCTCTATTATAAACTTATTGTTAATACTCCACAGGGTATTATACATACCTCCAAGAAGTGCATTATTAAAATGGCATATCAAGAATTTGCTTTCCTTTCAGATTTACTGATCATTTACATCTATGAATGAATCCTATTAATATAATTTAGTTTCTCTTTCCCAAACAACAAACAGCTATGGTGGAGAAGGCAACTATTGCTATTATTAAACAGTGCCTACAACACTGTAGGAAAGACAAAGAGGATTTTAAAAAGAGATTTTAAAATACTATAATATGTCAATTTGAAACATGTGATGCAGACACATGATCTATCCAGAGCAGAGAAGGGCTTTTTTCTTTTTAAGGATTAATTGTTGCTTTGTGAAAAAAAGAGGAGGATCAAAGTTATATGAATTTGAGTTGCATTCATTAAATTATTATTGCTAAAAAAGGAAAATTTTCAAATATCTTGAATATGTTCCTTTGAAAGTATTAAAATATTTCTCATCAGAAATGCAGCAACATTTATTTTTCATTTTCTATTTCCTGTTTACAAGCTGAACTAGATTACATTAGAGAAAAAGAATTTAAAGAATTAGTTAAATGGTTTCATTTTGGTCACCTGAATATCCCTCCTAGTAACACAGGATATACTTTATCTATGTAAATTTTACTCTGTTGGTTAGCAGAATGTATTTCTTAAAATAGAAGGAAATAGAAGGTTCCCCTGTGCAGATATGAATAATGTATTTTTTCCATCTCTATTTAAGCAGTGTATACAACCCATGTTACTTAGCAGTCTGGGGTTACAGAGAGGTAAGACACACATAGAGGAGGAGGAAAGGCAATGGATGTGCCAAGGCTCGTGCTATCCCTCTTCCTACTTTTTCCTTGTAAACAATCTCTCCCAACCCCAAAATCCCACAGAACACAGGGCCTTCCTCTTCCACAAGTGTAACCATTTTGTTCCAAATTAGAATTAATAACTTGTTAAAAAATATTTTTTAAAATGTTGTTTTGCAGAAAACTCTAACAATTTCAAATATATATTATTTCCATTTATACTGTTATCAAAAGAACAGCTGGATTCCCTGGTGCTTAAGAAAACTGATTTCAAGAGTCCTCCCGTGAGATCAAGAGTCCTTAAAGTAGTCTACTAAATACTTATAGTGCTCAGTAAAATTAGGGTTCCAATTCAGTCCATTTCCTGGAATTCATGCTGCAAACTCCAGTAGTATCCATAAAGAATAACCAGGAACTTTTGTGATAATGGTGACAAAATAAAGTGATTAAAAATCTTTTGGATACATTCATAAGTATTAACATGTGCACCTCTGAAAGATGTATAAGAACCTTTGCTGGAAAAATTATTTTTCCTGAAGTTTGTTGTATTCTGGTATTTTTAACCAAATGCTTATATTTTCAGGTAGAATTTTTTTTTTTTTTAAATGCAAGGGTAAATGTGCAGGCCTTGTGAATCCTTAATCTTGTTCCCTGTTCATGAGCTATCCTTTATCAAGAAGAAAAATTCTCATATAGTCATGTGAAGCTCTCTTTGATATATGTGAGAACCTAACTTTTAAAAGCACAATTTGGATTTCTTTCTTGTGACTTTGCAACATGAGTCTTAAGTAAAGAGAAAAGTAAATAACTGTTTTATGGAATAGGTAATGGCCTAAACCAGTAAATATTAACATGACTTTTTTTTTTTCTCAATATCCAATTTTGCAACTCAAGGACAATAAATTTAAATAAAGAGGAAATTTTCTTGACTTAAATCAGAACAGTAGAATGGCATTTAATATAGCATTTCATGTTATGTCCATGCTCTGTGTGTAACAGACTTGGACATGTGTTGGCATTATACCCTTTTTATAGCCTCTGAAGTTCTCATTAACCCAGAAATCACCTCACCGGGCTCAAATCTGAGTTCTAGTTGCCACATACATGCCACTGGTTTCAAGTCAGTGGGTATGCATTATCATAGCTACACTTGAAACCACTAAATATTTTAAAATTGAAATAGATGATAAAGCAGAAAAATAATTTCCCTACATAGGGAAATAAATGATCTCTTCTGAGAATATAAAAAAATAATAGTTACTGAGGAGGAAAAGTAAGGAATAAAATGTAATTGAAGAGTTTTTCAGTGATATTATTAAAGGAATAGAAAAAGGGAAAAAAACATCAAGCAAATGTATGGAGTGTTGGAGAGAGCAAACTTTTAAAGCAAGAGCTTGACAAAATAAGCAGGTGATGTGACAAAGGTTAAAGCAAATTTAATACATTTTCTTAGAGTGGGTGAAGGCATAGGCAGAATAGCTAGACCATTAAAATATCTATATAGTATCAAAATCATAAATAATATGAAGAACATAATAAACCAAAAGCTTAGGTAAAAGTAAATCATTCTAGAATTTAAAGTCCACTAAAACTCAAAAACTTGAAAATGAAGAAAAACAGTAGAAATACAAGAATTAGAATGCAAGTTTTCACTTCTTAGAGAAATACCACAATGTACTTGGAAGTCTAAAATTTCATTCTGGGAGACAAAGATCTACACATGAGACAACCCAAAATAATCACTTAAGAAAAAGCATGAGAACGGTATTCCTCATAGCCCTGATGTCTTAAAGTTACCCCTATTCCACCCAAAACATTCCCCTTCTCATAGACACCTTCACTTTTGTTCTGACCTGAAAGCACTTCTACACATGACCTGCCACTCCACTAAACATTCTTACATAAAGTTTATTTTCTTTCCAGCACTAGTACCATTACCTAAGTTGTCCTTGAGAATATATTTTCTTAAAATAGAAACCTATCTTGTCAGAAAGAGATTGAAGCAACATGCCCACAGACAATGCTTAAGTATTTGACAAAAGTGAGATCTAATCTTAAAGAGCCTGGAGGAGGCTGAAAAGCCAAACCAGACTCTTTGAACAACTGGAAACACATGAGAACTCACTGACATAAAGTCTTCTCAGCTTTAAAAACCACTAGCTTCCTGTGATTAGGAAGTGACAGTCCAGATCACCTGCAATTTTCTAATGATATTTTAAATATTGTTTCCCTAAAGGGTCTTAAGCTGATATAGACAGATATATTCTAGCTGACATAAACTGTGACACAATTTCGATCCACATCTTGATGAAACTGCATCTCATGTGGAAGATTATTCTGTTGAATTTCATTTGATGGATCTACTTCAACCTCTGTAGATTAAAAATAGAAGAAAGCTTGGAATATGCTCTCCAGTGGCTGGTACTTGGACAGTATCTAAACAGTCCAAGCTAAGAACAGCCCATCCAAAAAGTAAAAAAACCCAAAAAAACCAAAAACAAATCAGAAAAGGTTTGGTGAGGTTTCTTTCAGTCAGTTTTTTAAGGCAAGCACCATTTCTGAAAGAACCGGAGGGAGACTTTTTACCTTCTGCAGTACAAAATAGAGTGGTAGACTATGAAGAAGCCGAACAGTATTTTTTTTTTTTCATTTTAGCAGTGAATTCTATCTTAAATTACAATCAAGGATAGAATAAAAAATGCAGGATAAGACATGTAAAATCATTGATTCTTCTCTGTTGCTTAGAACTACCTCTGGAGTTCTCTGTATAATTATAGATAAAAGCAATAGGAGCTGTTTGGTGGACTGTGGAAAACTCATGTACTCCCTGTAACTATCCACCACACAACACCCTAACCTCTGAACCCCTTTTTTCATATACCCAGCTTATATGAGCTTCAGATACATTGTTTGGCTCCAACATGGTGCTAGGACAAGAATCCAAACCGTACCCTCTGCACCTACAACCACAACACTGCTGGAAACTCCATGTCTTCCATGTAATATAACCATGACCTAAACATGAAGCAAAATATGTCCAAAGTTGAGTCCTGTGTCTAAAAATGGGTAAGCTAATAGCAGTAAATGCTAATAATACTAGCTGATATTCTGTTAGCATCTCTAGTTAGGCACTGGTTTCCAGGAAACACACAAAAACTTAATTATCTTTTGCCTTTCTATCAAATACAGTTGAAAATGCCTAGCTGTTTCACAAATTATCAGGGAGATGAGGAGAGAATAAAGAGCAAAATTAAGACGCCTTGTTTTCTTTGGGAATGGTCTAAAGAGTGGCATATAAAATGGAGATACTCCTGGGAAGGAGAAAAAGAAACAACTAGAGTGAAAAAAAAAAAGGAAATTTAATGTTACTCAAATGAAAAAAAAAAAGAAAAAGCACTTTTATTATTGCAGTAGTAAACTTATTCACTTAAAATCATAAGAAAGATAGGAAATGAAAATATTATAGATGATCCAGCAGCATTACTTGGAATTAATCATGTCTAGTACAAGTTTTATGGACTATAAGTATATCAAACCACATTTAATCAGAAAAAAATACAGCAAAAAGGAGTACGCAGGTATGGTAGAACAAGACTATTTGTGTTTCAGAAATGAGTTCTGGCATCACTAACATCATCCCCTAGGCATTGAGGACGGTTCACTTTTCATTAAAAAAAATCCAAAAACCAGTAAAACACTTCTGCCTGGAATACCTGTGAAAATGAAATACAACAAAGCATTTGCTTTCATATCTCATCCTAGGCTGGAACTATGTGGAACTAGAATTCCTGGAAAATGCAGCAGCAGCTTGGGTCTGGAAGCACTGTAGCAGCCATAGGGGAACCTCAGATGCAACAAGCCTTGCTGGAGCCAAAAGCACAGATCAGAGTGCTGTTGAAGCCCTGAGAACTCTCAGCTCAGAACATCTCTGCTGATGGCACTGCTGTTGACTTGAGTGGGCTTCATGTAAAGGAAAATCCTCAGCTGCCTTCACACTAATCTGCAGATTTTAAAGTTGCTTTGCCTTTCATTAACTCACCACTGTGCAAATGCTTTCTATTGCTCCAAGCTTTATACTGGTTTTGAGATAGGATTCATAAGGTATTATATTTGCATTTATAACCTTGTTAGCCTGAGACAGCTATGCTTGGAGCCCATCTGTGTTCCATGGCATGGCATAATCATAAAGCAAGCATAATCTGATAATAAAGAATTTTAGTTCTCCCTGTTGTTCCTTTTGAAAGGCTATTCTAGAACCTCTTGCATCTGAGAGGCAGAATGTTAATTTCTATCTAATATTTCATCCAATATCCACCATCACACTGTTGTGTTTCATAATATTCTTACTCTAGTGCTCAAGATCTTCTGACTGCCAGTGCTACCAATCATGTGTACCTCCTTCTAGCACAAAGAGAGTTATTAAAACTGGAAATAAGGTCAGTCCTGAAGAAACTCTCCTTGCAATCTCTCTCCAGCCTAAAGGAGGGATTTGAACTATATATATATATATATAGTATATATATAGTATATATACTATGCTTACTATATAGTACTCAAAATTTTCCTTTTTATTTCACATTACATATACTGCACTACATCAAATACTTTATTTAAATTCCATATGGGAGATCAACCTAAATTCTGTTTTATAGAAGACCAGGTATCTTATTAAGGGAAAAATATTTATTTAGATTGACACAGTCAACCCACTTTCTATTTAATCTCAATTTATACTTATCTTCAATCCCTTAATAATTATTTTCTTTAATGAATCTTTCAGAATAATATTGTAAAGCATTGCATACTAGTAAATTCAGACTAAAGGGTCTAACATACTTTTTTGATTCTTTTCACCTGTTTTTTTCTATCCATTTCACTAGAAGTGTTACCTTTACCAAACCATCAGTCCCATAGTGTCTGTTTTCTTGTTTGAAAGATTTATTATCAGTTTTGGCTATTTGACCTTATTTTCACATTTCTTTCTGATGCCTTCTCTGGTTGCAGGCTTTATAGAATTGATATGTTGTCCTGTTAGGAACCCACCCCTAAAATGCCACAAAAGGTGACTTTTACAAACCATCATGCAACTCTGAGAGAAACAGACCCTTTGTGCAACATCTGTGTATTTTTAATTCTTACCAGAGGTAAAGGAGGGTCCTACTAGCTTGGGTTGTCCTTGCTGCTCATCTCATTATGCTCAACATTAGCTTGCAGGATTAGCTAATAGTCAACAGCTTATAAGGTTTGACACAGAAGAGGAAAAAACTATTAAATTTGATCTTGCAGTTATCCCCAGAGAACAACAACAAATTAATTTACTCCTTTATTAAGGAGGTCATTGAGGGCAAAGATATCTGCATTTACCTACTGTCTGTCTCCTTTTGTGCATGCATATTACCTATTAATGCACCAGGTTTTAATGCATTATTAGGCTAAAAATAATATTTTGAGACATATTATATTGGCAGTTTAGTTTTCATAACTGTGTTCCTGTGAGAAAAGTAGTGAAAGAAATATGAAGATTAAATTATTAAGATATAATTTATTTTCCTGATTCTAAGGCATGATTCTTTTATGCTGCTTATTCCAGCTAATGAAAGTCAGATTTAATTAGTTTTTGGGATTTGACACAAAAGGGCTTACCAGATTTCACAAAGGATTGTAGAAAAACATTTTCTGAAAGTAAAACCTCACAAACTATTATTTGAAATTGTAAGGCAGGAGAAAGATGTAACACAAGTACTTGAGCACATTTTAAATCTCAACTGAATTTTATTTTTACAGAATGCATCTTTAATAGCAATTACAGGTGTTTCTCTGTCTAAGGCCTCAAAACTGACTATAGAACAAAGAGTGGCTGAGGCAAAGTTTAGATATGTGAAGCTAATATAAAACTTTATTTTTTGGATCTGTGTCCAAAATAGATTGTGCTAAAATCCCAGG
Organism: Ceryle rudis; assembly: GCA_033439905.1. Lineage (NCBI taxonomy): Eukaryota > Metazoa > Chordata > Aves > Coraciiformes > Cerylidae > Ceryle > Ceryle rudis. The sequence continues at coordinate 37,466 of JAAGNO010014567.1, read as the reverse complement.
ACTTTTGGGGCAAACACTATGAGCCTTGTGAGTATTAAAATTTTAGTCCAAATTTTATAGTCAGTTTCATGATCAGTAATCAAGGTGGTCAGAATTCCACTTTTTAAATTCAGTAGTGAGCTGTTTAAAAATAAAGGTTATTAATAATTTTCCAGTATCATAATCTTTTTTTTTTTTTTTTAAAAAAAGGGTATTATTTAAATATACTTGATGTTTAACGTTTATTATTTAACCACACATATTCCAACATGAAAAATAAGAGATCATTTACATTTTCATTAACAATCTAATGTAAATCCTTTTCTATTTCAGTGCTGTATACAAACATTCTCACAGTCTGATATATTTACATTTATATACTGCAACTTGCTGTCAAACTGCAATGACTTGTGTCCACTGGAAAAAAAAAAAGATTTTTAATGACAACTCAGCAAACTCTCTACTCTTCCATGTTACCTACCATTCATTTCGGAAGTCCCGAGGGGCAAGGATGCCTCCTTTGGAAAAATACCATCACTTTAAGACTTTCAGTATAATCTACTAGACACTTTGACTAACTTTATACTGAAACGTTAAAAAGTGCTAGGACCCAGGCCAGACCACTTGAACTCAAACATCTATGCAGCTAAATAGTTGCTGGCATATTTGAGAGTCAACTGAGAATCAGTTATGACTCCCTCAAACAATTTGCAATGACTGTTTGGAGGGTAGCATAAGTCAAAGGCCAATCACACTCAGCGTCTACATTGCAACTATTCTGTTTTAGAGGATAAAATGTTTTTACAATATCAATGTAGTTGCATTAGTTGGGCCCAAGGACACAAAATGGGTTCTGGCACTGTTTTGGTTCAGTGACAGAGATAGCTTCTGAGGCCACAGAGAAATGACATATTAGGGCTGCTGACCTATTTGTTTGGGTTTATTTAGCAAATGATAATCTAGATTAGAAATTGTTTTCTGACAACATTTTTTTAACTTAGGAAAAAAAGCGCTTTTTTTTTCCTGGAATTGCAGGGAGGGCTTGAGCTTAAAAAACCACAACACCTGGGTGTTTTTTAAATATTTTTTTAAAAACAAATTGAAATAAAATGGCAACAGGAATTTTCAGTATTTATGATCTGAGTGTCTAACTGTATGTTGCTAACAGCAAATATCACACAAATTCACAATTATTTATACTTCTTTCAAGCTATAAGGTTAAAAAGGGTCTGCATGTTATTTTCTTGGAAGATTTATGCCAAAAGACAAGAAATGTCTGTCCTAATAGTAGTTGTTATCATGTAAAAAAGATTAAAATGACTTAAGATTTTTAAAAAAGGATTATCACTGAATCCTAATAAATACATTGGGTCACATGTACAAAACTTGCAGAACATAGTACAGACTAAATATCTTAAGAATAAATCACTTACACATAAGCTAATTCCGCTTGACCAAACAGCAAGGGTTTCACTTCATAGGTTTTTTTAATAAAATGTCTGGGTTAAGCTCAGACTCAAGGAGTGGGGTCCAAGATGGCAATGTTCATGCTGGGAATAAGCTAGGACAACCAGAGCACCAATGAATGTTCCTTAGCTGCCTTCCAGGATGAAAGCCTGATGCTTGTTGATGATACAAGGTCAGCCACCTCAAGGGTGCATATGACTACGGTTTTCCCTCTTGCACACCTCCAGGAAAACCTCCTTGCTTAAGTCTCTGAAATGCCTGTATACCAACACATGCAGCACAGGGAATAAAAAGGAAGAACTAGAGACCTAGGTGCAGTCACAGGTCTGTGACCTCATTCCAGTTATGGAGACATGGTGGGATAGATCGCATGACTGGAACACTGTCATGGACAGCTATGTACTTTTCAGGAAAGACAGGCCATCAAGGCAAGGTGATGGAGTTGGTCTTTATGTGAGAGAGCAACTGGAATGTATCAGGCTCTGCCTGGCGAGCGGGAGGAGGATGAAGAATGTCTTGAAAACTTATGGATAAGATTTTAGGGGCAGGCTAACATGGGTGACATTGTTGTGAACATTTACTACAGGTCACCTGGTTGGGGACTTCAATCACCCTAACATTTGCTGGAAAGGCAACACAGCTAGGCACACACAGTCTTGCAGTACATCGATGATAGATTTCTGACATGGGTGGTGGAGGAGCTAATGAACAGAGGTGTGCTGCTGGACCTTATACTAATGAACAAAGAAGGTCTGGTTTGGGACATGTAAGTTGACAGCAGCCTTGGCTGCAGTGATCATGAGATGGTGGAGTTCAGGATCATGCAAGGAAGAAGCAGAGCAATAAATAGGATTGCCACCCTGGACTTTAGGAGATTTGACTTTGACCTCTCCAAAGACCTACTTGGAGGAACCCCATGGGTTAGGAACCTAGAAAGTAGGGAAGTCTAGGAGAGCTGGTTAATATTCAAGCACCACTTCCTCAAAGCTCAAGATAGGTGCATCCCTAGAAGTAAAAATCAAGTAGAGGCAGCAAGGGACCTGTATGGATGAGTAAGGAGCTTCTGGAAAAATTCAAGTGGAAGATACAGACGTTATAGAGAAGGTGGAGTTACTGGACACCCACCCTATCCATCCTGGATAGGATACACCCACAAGAGCTGGATAATGTTATTGCTAACCCACACTGAATCATTTCTGAACGGCCATGGAGAACAGAAGAGGTGCCTGAGGACTGGAAGAAAGACAATGTCACTCCAGTCTTCCAAAAGGGCAAGGAGGACCTAAGAAATTACAGACCAGTTAGCCTCACCTACATCCGTAGAAAGGTGATGGAATAGCTTATTCTGGAGGTCACCTCTAAGCATGTGGGGGAAAAGAAAGTTATCAGTAGTCAGCATGGATTCACAAAGGCAAAATCATGCTTCACCAATCTTATAGCCTTCTATGATGTGTGACTGTCTGGGCAGATGAGGGGAGAGCAGTGGATGTTGCCTACCTTGACTTCAGCAAGACTTTTAACACTATCTTCCATAGTATCTGCATACACAAACATAAGAAATGTGGGTTAGGTAAGCAGATGTTGAGGTGAATTGAGAACTGGCTGAACAACAGAGCTCAAAGGGTTGTGATCGGTGGTGTAGAGTCTGGCTGGAGGCCTGCATCTAGTTGAGTTCCCCAGGGATCAGTACTGAGTCCAGTCTTGTTCAACATCTTCATCAATGACTTGGATGAAGGGACAGAATGTACCTTCAGCACATTTGCTGATGATACAAAACTGTGAGGAGTGGCTGACACACCAGAAGGCAGTGCTGCCATTCAGGGAGACCTGGACAGGCTGGACAGTTGGGAGGAGGAGAACATAATGAACTTCAGTTAGGGCAGGTATAGAGTCCTGCACCAGAAGAGGAATAACCCCATGCACCACCACAGGTTAGGGGTTGACCTGCTGAAAAGCAGCTCTTTGGAGAAGGACTTGGGAGTCCTAGTGGACAAGAAGTTAACTATAAGCCAGCAGCGTGCTCTTGTAGCCTAGAAGGCCAAAGGTATCCAGGGGTGCATTAAGAAGAGTGTGACCAGAAAATTAAGGGGGATTCTCTTCTCCCTCTACTCTGCCCTAGTGAGGCCACATCTGAAGTACTGTGTCCAGTTCTGGTCTACTCAATTCAAGAGACTCAGGGAACTAAAGGAGAAGAACAAAACTGAGGCCTACAGAGATGATTAGTGGACTGGAGTGTCTCTTTTTATGAAGAAAGGCTGAGAGACCTGGAACTGTTTAGCCTGGAGAAGACCAAGAGGGGATCTTATCAATGCTTATAAAGGGAGGGTGTCAAGAGGATGGGGCCAGTTTCTTTTCAGTGGTGCTCAGGGACAGGACAGGGTGCAACAGGGGCAAACTAGAACACAGGAAGTTCCACCCAACGATAAGGAAAAATTTCTTTACTTTGAGGGTGACAAAGAACTGTCACAGGCTCCCAGTGAGGCTGTGGCATCTCCTTCTCTGGAGACTTTCAAAACCCATGTGGATGTGTTTCTGTGCAACCTGATCTAGGTGAACATGCTTTAGCACGGGGGGTTGGACTCCATCTCCAGAGGTCCTTTCCAACCCCTGACATTCTGTGATTCTGTGAGAGATGAATGCTCAATATTTAAGTTTCACAATCAACATGAGGTGATTTTAACCTTAGTGACATTAATCCTGAAGATGCAGGGTTATTATAGGTTATAATAGTAGGGCTATCTGTTTTACCATACATTTGCACTCATTTATTATTAGAAAGGAGACAAAGCAGTGTCTCCACATTCTTTTGAATGGGAGAAGTTCTACCCTCTTACTCAAATTTTTGGGCACCTGAAAGAAGAAAAGCCTGTTATGTTTCCACTTTGATTTCTGCTGAAATCCCTTTCATCAGAGACCATATCAACTTGGTGGTCCTCACTAATTAACATCTTTACAGCTACTCTCAAACAAGGACTCAGAGGAGTCTTGGCAGGGGATAGGGATTTTTAAGATAAAAATCTAATGAGTAGGATCCTCCAGAAGAACCTAAATGATTACATCACCTTAAAATATATAGTGTAAATAATCAAACACAATCTTTTCCTTTTTGCACCCCACAAACAATGGTCAAGCTTCCTGCACATGATTTCTGCAACATCCTTTCTAGTCAATGATCCTAAATGCTTTTGCAACTACAGGGAAGGGCATTTAACAATGCCTTTCTGTAGCAATTCATTGTAAACACTGCTTGATAGGTGAAGGTATAGATAGATAATGTTTAGGAATCATAGTAGAATTGAATCAAAATCTACACTGTTTCTCATCAGTTCTGCTGAGAGAGGACCTTTTATTTTCTGCCATATGTTCCTGTCAGACATCCATATAAATTACAGCTTAGTACTTAGTGTTTCACATACATGCACTTCAAGAAAACCTTTCACTATAAACCTTTCTAAATTTTCTGTTTCTCAGTCTGTAGATGCTTTATTAAGTTTTAGACTTGATCTCTTTACTTATTTCTCCACTTTTGTGATTACATACAGAAAACTTCAGATTTTTTACCTTGACAAATCTTGCCTTATTTAGTAATGAATTTTTTAAGTGTGTATGCAAAAACCACAACCCAGAATCACCATTTGAAGAAAAAGTTTGGATCTGTTTACTTTAACTTGACAAATATTCTGTAACAGCTTGTAAAAAAATCAAAATCTGAGTTTGAAGCTATTAAACCGTACTGTACTCAGTTGACCTTAAAAATGCCTGACTATTCCAGTCTCCGGGGAAAATATACTTCTCAAGGATTATGCTACAGGAAGCAAGTCATTTATAAATAGTAATGCATTTTACATTTTATGTGATAGAAGTTTGTGGGATTTTTTGACTATTTAGGACAAATTAGAGTCTAACAGTGCTTTGGATACATTTGAGTCTTTAAGTAGTCAGGATGTTTTACTATGTATGTTTTCTTTTAATCAAGACTTAGTTATCTTTAAGAATATTTGATTTTAAAACAACTTTTTGAACACCTACTTGAGGTCTTGGGAAGGTTCTGCTCTGATATGGGGTGTCTCCACAGAGTGCCCAAACACTGCCCCTTCCGTGCCTAAAATACATAAATAAAATACAGTACAATTACTTTGGAAAATAAAATCACGTTGAAATCTATGACCAAAATTTGACATTTTTAGGACAAAATATCTGATTTAATCCTTTATTAACAATTATCAATGGTTCTTCATATTTACGCTTGCATTTCTATATCAAAATCTGGACCAACATTATCTGGAACTTTATAGACTTCTGCTTATTAGTAGATGAATTTCACATACAAATTTGAAAACATTTATAGATCCAATCTTTTCAGCACTGACTTGCCTGAATGCTTATTTCAACACTTCGGAGATGGACTGTTTTACAGATAAGGTTAAAAATATCATACGTTTGAGAAAAACACATTTTAGAAGTGTCTACTATTTTTTTTTTTTTGCATGATTCTCATTTGATTAATTAAGTTGAGATGCCATGCTTTCAAAAGTTTTGAAAAAAACCAATCTACCACCTGAAGTTTCTCACCTGAATCTCAATATCTGACAGCTTCACAGTTCCCTTCCTTCAGACCTTTCTCATTGAAAACTGTTGTTCTTAAAGAAATTAAAGACATTTATCCAGAAAATAATTTGGTTCTATTGTTAGTAGTGGACACTCATGCATCTCCTACTGAGTACTCAAAATAAAGGCAAAGAAAATGAGGAACTACTTTCTAAAACTGAATCAATTCTCTATTGAGTTTTAATTTATATAACTAGGTAAAAGTTGTAATACCACATTTTGAATTACATGACCAAGATTTTTCATTAAAAAACTACTTCTCAATGAAAAAAATAGGGTGCTGATAAATGTTCAGTGAAGTTACTTGAACAAAAGACAAGTATTTACACACTCCATTTTTAAAATGCCATTCTTTTTGAAGGAGAATGAAAAAAGACCAAGAAAATTAATAAGATCTGATTAAAGCAAGTTCTTTGTTAAACTAGAAAAGAAACTGACACGTAAGGAGCAGCACTATAAAATCAGTATTTCTCTTAACTCTCAGACACAAGAACTCAATGCATAACACTCATTTATGCCACTCATTTTACATTTAATAGATAGCAATAGCCTGCCTAAGTTCTTAGGCATTTGAAAGGTTGTGTCTTTTTTTTTTAACCCTGAATCTTATTGTCATGTCTTTTTGTTTGTTTGTTTGTTTGTTGATTTGTCCAATGCCATTATTTTTGTTTTCAACTTATATAAACTATAGGTTTTTGGGGTTTTATTTAAACAATACCTATGTGCCTGTAAGCTTTTACTTTCCTTCGTTGAAGATGGTATACTGGGCACTATGTAAAGAAAATAGATTAGAATTATTGTGTGAAATATTTCACAAGTATTTTCCAAAATTTTGTTTGTTAATGAAGATAAGTAGTTTCATATTTTTACAGTTAACCAATATCAATTAGTAAACTCACTTTATCAGGATTTGAAAGCAGAATTAGGCTATAGAATGTCTAACTGACAATATAATTTTACAGTGTTAAAGAGAATATGTGCTGAGTAAGAAGCCAAAAAAAATCTAATTAAATGTTAAACTTAGTTACTGTCAGTAAATCATCATTGTTAGTTATCTTCTAAACTCCACTTTCATTTAAAACAAACAAACAAAAACCAACCAACAACAACAAAAAAACCCCCAAACCAAACAAAAACCAGAAGAAACAACCCCAAACCTTCACTCTAAAATACTGTACTGCTATGGAGAATCCAAGAGAACAAGAGGGGATTTCTGAAAGTAATGAAGTAAAGTCCTAGGTTGTTATGTCCAGAAATCTATAACCTTTACAAATATCTTAGTGGACCATACTGAAAATAATTTCATTACAACTGCTGCTTTTGAAGATCTCCCAAGAAAACAACCAAATCCACTTTCTATAACCAAACTTTGCTGAGTGTTTTGGAGATCCACAGGAGGGGAAAAACAGCATATATTTTTACCTAAAAGTATTCACAGAGGTGTTGTGTTTAACAAGCAAAATCTGCTTTATAAACCTGACATTGCCTTGCAATTCTTCTACCTTTAAGACATAGGGATAGCATGTCTATACAGACAAGCTATACTGTTCACTCAAAATAAATCTCACCCTCATCTATAATGGCACACAAGAAATTCTACAGCTCGAAAATCAGAAATCAAAGTGTGCTTCCAGATCCCATTCACCTTTTTCATCAGCAAAATTCTTTTCAAGTCCAAGGGCTTTTTGTATTTTTGAAGGTGTCAATGGGATGTGAAGATATAAATAACTGAATAGGATGCAGAATTGCTAGTCTTTACTTATGAGAAGTTCACAGATATAATGTTTGAAAGAACAGAAGTCATGCAAAGATGTGTAAAACATCACTATAGTACGGGTCAGGCACTAAATCAAAGATAACACAAAGATAACATTAGGCAAAGACCAATAACAAAAGATAAATGACAGCTGGTTCTATGACAGCATTAGTATTTCCTCACTTTCAGCAGCACTTTTTTAAAGGATGAGAAGGCATATTTTCCCTAGCAAAATAAAAATTTGGAAAGAAAGATGAAATTTATTCAAAGCAGATTGAAAATCCAGGCAGGTAGAATTGAGAAAAAACTGATACAATTACGTAAAATGTAATTCAAAGGCAAAACAAACTACATATGTTCTATTTGCTATTTGAAGAGATAATCCTTTTTTTTTTTTTTTCTTCTCATACAGCCTCAAAGTTGAAAGTAAACAGTTCTTGTGGTAAATGCTTTATTTTCAAAGAATATGCTATCAACAATTTCAAGAATATCTCCAACTCCTTTGTCTTATACTGGAAGAAAATCAGGCACAATTCTTTTGTTGTTAGTAAGAAAGTTGAAAAAGATCAGCCTGACAGAATGTACTGACATGTTTCCAGCAGTTAAATATCAGGATCAAGAAAAATGGAAAGGGATTATACAGCAAATAAAATACATGATCAATATAACTTAAAAATGCAGAACAGAAGAAAAAAAAATATAAGGAGGTATTCTTTATTTTTTAATTTACCATATGTAGATCTGTATTGCTTTGATGGAAAGTTGGATTATGTAGTTGGTAGTGCTTAGGAGATGGTGCTACAAACATACCTATGAATAATAAATAAAACGATATAAATCTGGATTCAAAGTGAATACTATGTTTTTTTTAATGAACTAAATATACTTTAGGTATTTAATACTTTACAACATCAAAACACTTTTTTTTTTTTACATTTTTTTTAAGAAATAATACAAGCATCTATTAACTGTATTCGCTGACTTACAGAATCATAACCAAGGCCTACTTTCAGATGAGTAAAATTCTGCAGAGAGATGAATGCAAAAAAAAATAAAATAAAGAAAGACAGAATAAAAAGAAAAGACTTGAACCTTCAAGCCCTTTCAAGTACAGCTCAAAAGGAAGTAGTTAGGGAACTGAAATCAAAGGAACATGAGTTAGAATGGATAGTTATAAAAAGTGAACAATTCAGAGGAAATAAAATAGTTAGGGCACAGACTATGTGCAAAGGATGAAGGATGTAAAATCAAAACTGCAAGTGTAAGTGAATAAATTTACTCCCATCTTCAGCTTCCAGTGGAAGAGAATGAGTTAAGAGATGACTTCGCTAAGAAAGAAACATCTGTGAAGGCAAACTACTGGTCAAAGAACACCAGTTTCTATGGAGGTTGTTGAAGAAAACTCAGTAAACAGCATGACCCGGGCAAAAAGGCCAAAAGTCCAGTTCTGTATTTATAGAGAAACCTCTTCATGTGTAGCAGATTTATAAACACCAGACCTTTAAAACATGCCTTTTAGACACAGAGCAAATCAAAGTGACTGTTTCACTACAAGCAAAACTCATCGGTTTACAGATGAAACTGAATATTCAGAATTCAGAGATACCAGTGTAAACTACTCATTGTTACTCAATTTATTGGTTCTTGAAATTCAGCCTTTGGGAAATGACAAGTTTCATAAAAAGAATGGAAGTATATCATTGGTATTTGGTGCCAGATTATATTTGCTTATGTATGTGCATGCTAAGGAAATTTTGTCATTTATTTAACCAGCAAATAATCCTTTTGTAATTTATGAGTTAGCTCACACAACAACACAGGTACCTTTCAGTGACTTCATAACCACATAGCGTGAAAAGACCGTCACTTCAGCATGTTCATTAGTAGAGCTGAATTTTTTTATGAAATGAATGCCACCTGAAGAGTTGATGAGCTAAGAATCAAAAACTAATTAATTATTTTGTTGTGAAAAATGAGCCATATGTTAGCACTATCCCACTCCTTCACATCACTCTTTTAAGCAAATAATCTCAAATGTGCTGACAGTGGAATTGTGCATGATTTTAATATGTACAAATTATATGGCATTGCAGCATCACAATCACAGCTGAATTTTACTGCCTTGATCTTTCTCTACATTCTTCAGAAATGTCAAGTAACAATATGAAGTACTAACATTATGCAAGTATTAGACTGTAATGCCAATTTGTCCTCTGACTTAGAGTTTAAAGAAGAGTTTGCAAAATATTTATCATTTTTGAAGCTTGTAATTTTACTTGTTGCAAACTCATTACTAAAGCATCCTCAGGCTTCGCAGAGGAATATGAGTAATTAATCAAGATTGCATTACCATTGAAGAGACCTTGAAAATACAAACTTTCTGTTTAAAAGTTTAATTGCAATAAATCCGCTCCACAACTCTTGGTTATTTTACTACATATACATAGCTAAAATTTAAAAATGCCTTTGTGAGATTAGCTAGCTGTTGTTCAACCTAAGGCCTTGGAAGAGCTGATCACTGCCAGACTGAAAAAAAACCAAAAACCAAACCAAACCAAAACAAAACAAAAAACTAGACTGATCAGTGATCATAAAAAGATCACAGGAAATGCTTTTTGCTCTTTTTTAAAAAACCCAGTTATTGATATCTATCTTGAGCTGATTAGAAACCCAAAGGAATCAGAATGCTGCTTCTGGACCACATGGTGATTGTGCATGTTTTCAAGACTTTAAATAATAATAAAAGTGTTGAAATGTAATTTAGCTAGGCACTCATATTAAAAAAGCACAGTTCAACTGGATTTTTGCTATGAAGGTGTGCAAAACTAAAATGTAAGCAGTTTATTTTATGAGAACATGATTGGCATAATTACTGGGATTTCAATCTTGATAAGTCCCTCAGCAGCAAAACTGACTAATGCTAAATAGTGAAGGTTTCAGGTATGATACTGATGTGGCCATATTGAAGGTATATTATAGGTAGGAAGATGTAGTATGGCCTGATTAGATGAAGCTGTTTGCTTGTAAACTAAAGCATGAGCATCAAAATCTTCAGAGGTAAGCTTACTTAAAGGTAAATTCTAATATGAATTATTCATATCCACTATTCAAGGCGCTCAACTATGATGCATATTTTCTATATGTCAACATTACCAAAGGAAGACTTCTATTAAGTACTTCATTTAGATAAGAACATTTAGTTCCCAATAAATTACAATTCATCATCTGCAGTCTGATAAATTTTGATCAAAGCAAATCGTTACTCCAGAAAATACTTGCAAAATTGCAACAGTCAGTATTTATCTTCTTAAATACCATCTTCATTTCTATTGAGTACAAACATTTGAAACATTGCTTCCTAATAGTGGGCAGTTAAGACACCTCTTGTTTTGCCATGCAAACAAAACTGGATTATGCCTGTGTGTTCAGTTGCTCATCCACATACTTGTTTGAAGGTTCACATACAAAATCTATGTTTGGTACTGCTGGGTTTGATCTGCTGAAAAAGTGAATCTTTTTGAATAAAATTTGCACTGAGCATAGTAGTAACATAATTCAATTAGTAATTGGAAATGATTATTCTAAATGCTACTACTGGGATGAAAAAAAGTCAGTATATTTAATTGAAACGGCAGAGAAGTCAGATTTAAAGTCAATATTTCTTCAAAACTTGAATGAAATTGAAAAATATATAGAGGTTTTACATATAATAAGTTTTAAAAAATAATAATTTTCATATAATCTTTTTTTCACTTATGATGTATGACAAATAAACATGACAATGAAAATTACTAACTACAATCGTTTTCTGCTTGAATTGATACAGTGTTCTTGAAAAGTTAATATAGCTAGATACACAAATCTATTTAAAGCTTAGATTTCACAGTAAAGAATTCTTAAAAACAAAAAAACCAAACAAACAATAATTTTCTTTTCCTAGATAATTTTGACAGCCTGGATTTGCAATTTTTTTTTTAAATGGTGTAAAAGATTCTGAGTTCACAATAGTGGATCACAGAGCAAGAATTGTCCTTGTCTACATTCAAAAAAAAAAGAATTTTTATGGCATTATTTTTGTATTTAATAGATCAAAACCACTGTATTTTCACTTTGTTGTAGAAAATACCTTTAGGATTTGGAGCACTCAGTCTCATGCTCTAATGAATAGTTAATCAGTTACAAACCAGAATTGTTGTTTCCTTGATGAAAAATGAATGAATCAATGAATGAGAGGGCTATTAGACAACAGTCAAACCTTTATAACCAGGGAGCTCACCTGGGATGTACAAGAACAGGACATGAACTTTGATATCCTGAGTATGAAGTGAAGGCTTTAACTTCAAGGCTAATTTAACTACCTGATAATTTTATCTTGTTTTTTAGCAAAAGCAAAGTGTCATGTATTTGTACAGAATACTATGGAAAAAATGTTGGAATCTGAAGCGGTGAAAAAGTGAGAATTACGAAATTGTTTCTCATCTAGTTTCAAGAACAATCAGTAATAATTTCTTATTCTGAAGCTTTCTGAAAATTCTATAATGTACTGCTGCCTACCTACAAAACCTAGCTAGGAATGTCTACCCACTGTGTTTCAAAAAGTTCTAAACCAAAAGAATTAATGACTAGTTTTTTATAATAGAAAAGGGTATTTACCCTTCAGTTAAGATATACCAAAAATAAATGGTTTTATTCTGAAAAGTCAAAAGCTCAGAGCAATATATTAGGAGTTTCTCTATTAAGTCTAGAGATCTCATTAGTTGCCTAAATTAGGAGTAGAGATTATTTATATTTTCTCTGTGACCAAAAAAGAAAAATTGGCTTCTCTAGAGGTTAGTTGACTATTGATATGGAACTGAGACTAGAACAGCAATGCACACAACCTAAGCACCTTGAAGTTTTTGCCTTCACCATCTGGTCAGCGGATGACACATCTCAATTTTATCCAAACCAGGAAAGATTTTTTGGAAATCTGACCTTACCTATATCAGAAGTCATCTAATCTATCCACAGCATTAAAACTGATTCATCGGGTGCATGTATAGGTTCTAGTGGCCAATTCCTTATGCCACACATAAACTTCTGTTCTCTGCCATTCCTGCATCATACTGAAGAATTGTTATGATTTTATAACTATGGCTGCATTCTTACAGTTTAGTAAATTGTTTTATTTATGCAAAAGGAAACATGAAAGCAGCAGGACTATTATCCAGATTTTGAAAATTGTTCTACTATAGCTTTTTTACTGTATAGGACTTCACACATCATTGATAAGTTATAAACAGATATTTAGATAAGCACATTTGTGCACCCTGTAGAGGGCACTGATATACATCTAAAAAGCCCATCATATGCAAGTATATAGTATGTATTTTAAAAGTCACTGTAAAAATGTCTTCAAATACTTTAGAATTCATAAAAAAAAATGAAAATGTGATAAGAACCCTCACGTGTATTTCTACAATGCTGACATGTAGATGTATTGATTTAAAACACTTTAGTGCTCATTAGACCAAAATGAAACAAAAGTGTTAGTATATCCAATTACAGAAAGTCTTTTTCTTTTCCTTCTTTTTTTTTTTTTTTTTTCCCAGATATATGAAATAAAATGAACCTATAATAACCGTTCCCCCCAAGATGTTAACCAGTTTTTATCTGACATTACTACTAGTTATCTGGATTATCACTTATTATGACTGTCTTTTCATTCCTGATCTTTATAAATGTTCTGGTTTTCTCTCTAGAAGAAAATTACACAGATTAATACAGCACAATTAAACCTGGTGTTACCACAGTGAAAAAGGGTGAATGACTTAACTTAGATAAGTCTTTACTGCAGCTTTAAATAGAAATTCTGCAGCTGAGGGACGGAGGGTGAATTTGCAACAGTCATGTTGTCACTTAATATTCTTACCTTCAAGTCAGCATAGCAGTGAAGCAAGCCTTTTAATTTAGCAACAAAATGGAAGCAGGAGTATTTCAAATCAGTTAACTGCCATGACTGTAAACCATCAATGGTATAGTTAGCAAAAGTGTGCCTATGTATCATCTGCATTAATCACAGGAAACCAACATATTTTCTGCAGGAAAGGACAAGATACTAAAGCATACTGCAATATGCTAAACTTGGCTGAGATACACATCTTTTGCCAAAGACTCAGATTTTTTTTTTGTGGACAAGAATGAGAGAATTGCCACATACCTTGCAGGGGCTGTAGGAAGATGTTTATGGCAGTACTTTACTACTAGATCTACCACTCCATTTTTGAGATGGGACTAAACTGGTCACAGAGTAATTTACCAGCGCCAGTGTCACTACTCCCATGTCACCAAGGAGCATTATCAGGACTCGGATTACAACCACATTTCAGACTACCTGGCAAGCTTTGTAACAGCTTGACCAGCTCTGCTCCGAGTCTTGTAGCATAATCCTAGTCTAATCTTTGCTCTTTTAGTGTTTGTGAGTCAGGAGAGACTCAAAAAAATGACACTCTTGTCACTGCTGCAATACATGTATCATAAATTCATCATGAGACTTATGAGGTTTAGGCACTGTTCATTGCCTCCATACCAGGCTTGTCTGGCTAAAATTAGCAAAGCAGGTTTTACTTCTGCATGAAGATTTGGTGTGGTCAGCTGCCAGAGAAACCTATTGTTTACATCCTTTTAGATATTAAATTGCATTATGTTCAGAATACTGAACACTGGGCACCGGGATTGTCATGTCTAGAGAGCAGAACATAAACAATTTCACAGTCATCATAAAATCAATTTATTTCCTTTACCATTTTAAAATTAAAATTACAGTAAAATCTATTTCCTATGTCCAGCTATCAACAAAAGTCCTTACCAGATTCAAAGTTAAGAGACAAAAAGGAAAAGTTTTCTTATTTTGCCTTTTCTTTAGATTAACTCTGAAGTATTTCTCTATATTTTTATCCAGTTAACAAAGTGTCATGATGTTTACCAATCCAGCCTTTCAACTTTCACTGAAGAGAACCTCACTTGGAAAGACCTCTATTCTTGTATTCTTAAGCTTCCAAAGGAACTTATTTATTTTACATTCAGTCTTCCTTATTCTTTAATCTCCCTCTGGCCTCCAAACATCTTATAACTGTAAGTAACAGGTTCTGTTTCTTTTTTGTTGTTGTTGGTTTTTTTGGTTTTGTTTTGTTTGTTTGTTTTTCAACAGGATACTCCCTTTCCTTGTTTTGTATTAAAATTTCATTTTAATATCTATACTGTTTTCATATTAATGCTTTACCAAAATGAAATTGTTTTGAGTTACTGTTAGTTTTGCTGTCATGAAGAAAAAAAAGAGTATTTTCATTAAAAATTAAAATTCAAAATTTCTAATTGGTCTTTTGCTTTCATCCTAAATATAAATATAAATCAGGGAGGCAAGGCCAAGAATGACAGTGATAAGAGAAAAAAATACAACCATAAAAAGCCTGAAAACAGTCCTGACAGCCAAAACATGAAACAAACTTGTAGACAAATATTCTTTCTGCACAGTATGCTTTATCTATTGCATTTTCTTTGCTCCATACTGCAGGTGTAAAAAAAAACTAGTCCATCATATGGCAATGCTGCTAAGCAAAAACAATAAGAACTATACAACTGGTTTGCTTGATATGAAAAAAAAAAAAATTTTAAAAGGTATTTCTCTTTGATATTTAATGAGAAAAGACTTTCAGATGTAATTACCAATTCCACCTCATGCTTTTGACCAGAAATTGGGAAAGGAATTTTTCAAGTAAACCTAGCAGGTGGCTAACATAATTTTTTTTGCTTTCTTGATCTTGGATACATCTCATGTCTTAGCATGATATCCAGGTACTTTGAAAACTTTAGATGCTGCTGTTATCTGGTTCTCTGACCAGAGTAACATACTTCCTTTGCAGAAAGTGATGCAGAAAAGTACATGAAAAAACACTATTCCTAGTTACACTGTAAGTGGTATAACCTATAGTACTGCTTGCTGTCACTTCTATGACTATGTATCAGATTGGTTTAGAATGATGATGACTTAAGGGCAAAGTCTCCACTTGAACTAAATGTTATTTTGGCATATGTAGAGGAATAAGGCTGCCTGGAAAACTAAAAGGCGGTTATGTGTGTATGATTGTGTGAGTGTGCTTAGCTCTTTGCTCTAGCAGTGTTTTTCTAGCATGCTCAGTAAATATGTTTCAAATGTTTTACAAGCCTCCTATCCAATAGATTCAATGAAAACCAAGATATTTGATAAAGAACAGTTGCCATAAAATTGAACTCTAATGATTTCTAAGTAGGGATAACTAGTTAAACATATCCCACTATATGCATTACTGATATTAGTATTGACAGGATGAATACACGTGTTCTTCATATATCAAAATGGAAACATTTGTGGCATGCATATTCACTTCAGTTTATCTGTGAATGTAACATATACTATCAGGAAACACTGACATGTTGATTTTAGTGTGGGCTGCCAACTATGGTATGATGATTTCTGAAAGAAGAGGTCTCTAGTTGCTCTACCTTGCTGACCTCATTCATATTATCCCTTCTTGTGGTGAAGCAAGCTCATAAATGCATCTTTCTCATATTCTTCTCACTGTACAGAATCTTACTTAAAAGTGAAGTTGAAAGTACATACCAAAAGTAACTAACTTCTAAAACAGATGTATGGGAAATACACTATGCAAAAAGGAACAGTACACAGAAGGAGATAAAGGATAAGAGACTCCAATAAGATGAAAGGGTATCTGTATAAAGTTACTTCAGAATGCCAATGTGGCTAACCATGGATGCTTTAGTTTGACAAGATATGGTCAAAACCAGCCACATTTATTGTGTGTTCTTCCATCCATACAGTTCTAATGTAATTTTGTGAATTAATGCTGTGAAATGACAGTTTTGTAGTGTTGCTCTTTCCAAACACTGCAGTTTGGCACTAACTTTGCTCAGTATCACGTCTAGGAATGCCAACCTCATCAAAGCATACATTTTGGACTGGTATACTTGATTGTGACAGCATTTACTCAACAGGAACCAAAAATTCTGCATTCCTAGATTAGCACTAATCTCCTAGGCTTGGACTAGAATATCCCAAAACAAGTAAAAAAAAAATTAGTTAATAATACCTGAGAGAAAATCACTCAAAATAAAAATACATAGTATTAATTGCACACTGGATTATGCACAATTTTACTGTAAGATATAATAATCGAAAAAAAGGATAAAGATTTAATAGTTTTTGAAAAAAATAGTAAAGATTAGAAATAACAGTCAATGAAACTAATGAGAAAATTTTAGAAAGTATCAAGCATAAAGTATATGCTAGTGAAAACAGATTAGTTGAAAAGCAGATAAGGAAAGTGGAAAGAATTTTCCCAAAGGGATATAAATATGAAATAGGAAGAGCTTCAGTGTTAAATTATTTATAAATTAATAAATAGGGATGTAAATCAGTGCAGAAGGAAAACCAAGTGACTCAAATCTCAGCCAAGGTCCAAGATCCTAAGAACTGTTTATTTCTCCAGTCCTGCAAAGTTCCTCAGTGTATGCTTTGGCTTCAGTGATACAACTCAAAAGGAAAAAAAATCACACACATTTAAATGCTTGCTAGGATTACTCCTAGAATGCTTGGTTATTGGCTTTGCAAATGCAAACCCAAGGGATGGACAATGTAGCTCTGAAAGATGTAAAAGTGTTCAAATTAATGAGGCAACTAAAATGACAAACCATGGGTTAAAAAAAAAAAGTTTGTTTTAACAACCTGTATAACTCATAGCTGCTTTAAAAAAAATATTTGGTTAACTTAAGCATCAATTTAGTTTATTCATTCATGGCTCATTCTTGCTCCTATACAACTAAAAGGCAAACTTTACACTGATTGCAAGCTCCAGGCTACTAGTTCCTGTTGATGGGGGCTGGCAATGATGGAGAAGAAGCATCAGCTATTTTATATTTGCTTTCAGTAAATTTCCTATAGAATGAATTTACTGGCAAGTATGTTTGCTATTACAGTATTTTGGAAATGAGTATGGTAAAAGAAATGTTGACATTTTAATTACAAGTTTTGCACAGGCAGATAAATTCCAAGGGATAAGCTTATCCAACAATGAAACAAACATTTTTGATGTATGTCAAAAAAACTTGGATTTCAAATCCTAAAAAGTCACAAAAAAGTAATCATGATCAAATCACCATCACAAATTATTTCCTGAAATTCAAGCAAATATAAGAGAAATGCAATTTGTTTACAGATGTTTCACAACTGGAAAATGAACCATTTCTACAGTTGAGCTGCTTAACACAACTTTTAAAAGCATCTATTTGTGCTGTTGTTAGAAACTTGTCTTAGGAATCTAGGCTATCAAGCACCCTTAGATCAGTCCGATGACTATAAAATTACCATCCTGGTCATGTTCAATTTATCTGGATCTAAATAACCAGTGACATCCAAATTTATGAATTAAAGTCTAAGAAAAAGGTAAGAGGAAGAAATAATTCCTTAATGAAAGAGACTAGCTAAAGTCTGAAGAAATTGAGAGGGATTCAACAATAAGGATACTTGTTCTGGTCTTGGAGGCCCATTTGAAAAGCTTTGGGGATTGCTTACAACAGATGACAAAGCAGGAGGAGAAGGTCTATGGAGGATACATTTCTAAACCAGGAATATCTGACCAGGCATAAACACAGTATCACATAGCTGCTGAGAGTCAAGGCAAATTTAGTCATACTAGGGTCTACACCAATGCAGTTAGCAATTTCAAGACCATTCATGCTAGATTGTGTCAAGTTAGATTTAAAGTAAGGGGAAAACTTTTCTGCATCTACATAAAATATACTATTTAGACTTACCTTGAAATTCTTGACTTCAGAAAAAGGAGGCTTCCCCCAGGAGAAATGACTTCTGGGAAAAACTGGTTTGGCTGATAGATGGAAGAATTTTGAATAGGAGTGGTAATACATAATGAAGTTCTACTTTGAATAGGAGTGGTAATACATAATGAAGTTCTACTCTATCTGAAAGACTTATGCTTATCTTAACCACAGGTCTCCTGAGAAACAAAAGTATTAATGGGGTACAGAAATAAAGCTGTTGACCTGTCACTGGTAGACAGAAATTGTCAACCTGTGACTGGCCAACAGCTATGTGGAAGAACTGAGAACTCTGAAGGATATCCCTGGAACAAGACAGAGATAAAGCTGTTAGGCTTAAGTGAAGAAGTACAGAGTGTAGTGCTGGTAAATGGCTTGCCTGACTCTGAAAGCACATGATAAAAGGTAGCAGAGAAAGCTGAGAAAGCAGGTGCTGGTTCTATGGCTATACAAACACTACTTTCTGGACCTTGGTTGGGGATGCGTGCCCTTCGTTCTATAGCAGGAGGATATTCCACGTCTTTCATAATGCCCTATCGTGCTATGACTTTCTGAGGATTTATAGAGAGATTTCAGTGCTCCTTTGCTAAATAAAAATCTTAAGAAAGGAATTAAATTATTTGGGTTTTGCTTGTTTGTTTTTGTTTGTTTGTGGTTTTTGTTCATTTACTTTATTGGTTTTATTTTACTTTGTAAAAGAAAAAAGGGGAAGTTTACTCTTACCTTTAACAAAAACATTTTTATGAAAAAGTCAAGCTGAAAATTTTGTAATTGATAGGTTTCATGAGTGGTTAGTTACAGATACAAATGGAGGCATATACTGAATTCTTTTTTCGGTCATGCTACCCACCTGTTTTTTCATACTAAACATTGTACTATAGCTAAAAAACCTCTTAAAGGATATAAATAAAACTATTATGAAGTGGACTGTATTTAACTGATATTAATAAGAATTATTCTGATATAAATTTCTGCCAGAATTCTGACTCTTCTATCACTATTGCATGCAGAACAACATTATTTGTTACACTGGCACATTCTAGACACTACTGCAACCTGGTTGACCTTGTTCAATTGTCTGCAGTCTCCATCTAGTCTTGCTAAGTGTTTTACATTAAAACCTCATATAATCTATTAATTTCATATTTTCTATAGGGTCTTAGTAAATAGTATGATATTCTATTTATCAATTTTAAAGCACAGTAGCAAAAAAATACTCTTTTTTTTTTTTAAAGAATCTTTAATTTCTTTCTAGTAAAAATTCAAGTGTGAGGTAGGGTTCCTTTAGTTACTGATTTTTTTCTGATAAAT